>JANHFT010005895.1:13793-29545 GCA_032467955.1 Pseudoxenodon macrops | reverse complement strand
TCCTTTCCCCTCTCATCCCCGCTTGGCCGCCTGGCCGCGATGCATGCTGGGATCGCAAACCCTCCCGCCAGGTCTTCCAGTTTCCCGGCGTGCCCTGCGCCCAGCTGAATGGGGGCAGTCACAAGATGGCGGCGAACGCAAACTCTGCCGGTGGCGGCGGCGGTAGCCTCCCACTCTTTGACTGCCCGACCTGGTGAGGGTGGGGGCTTGTGCCGTTGGAGAGCGGGGAAAAAGACTCGGCCTTGCAAGGGGGATTGCGTTTTCCTTTGGGAGGCGGAGAAAGCATTCTAAAAGAGGGGAAGCGGGGACGGGGACGGGGATGGGTAGTAGCCCCTGGAAGGGAGGACCGATTGAAGGGAATCCCCTCAAGATTGGTCCTTTGAGCGATGCAGTGTCGCGCTTCGTATGTGAAACAATTGGGATGGGGAGGGAGGGAAAGAGTGATTTTCAGCTTAGGCAGAACACATGTTCTCAACCTCAGAGGATGCCTCTGGTCCTGAGCAGAGAAAGCTTGCTACTTATTGATGTGCCTCAGAGTAGGGATGGCGAAGAAGTTCAATCTAGGACGCGATGTGATGGATAAGGGCAGGCTGTGGGGCTACTGAACGGTCTTTTGTGAAATTAGAGATAGAGAGAGAGAGAGTAGGCTGCTGAGTGTGGACAAATGACATAAGTTTTACTTTAAAGCCTGGGAGAAATCAAAATATGCTTTCATCCTAGGTATGTTACGGAAGTCCTGCATATAAACCTACAAAATGAGGTTGTGGTGGGGAAGTTGATTTAGGCAGCATGGACATTCATTTGGGAAATCTGGACACAAAATCTTGCCTCAGTTGTAAGAATCTGAAGAATGGACATAGTAGTAACTGAAGTGTACAGTATACAAATATGTATTCCTTAGATCAGAGTAGTTGCCAAGTAGAAAGTTTATTTGAGTTTCCACTTGGCTATCAACTGTGTCACTTATGTGATTTAAATAAGTATTATTAAATTGTGGGACTTGGAGGCTTATTCTTTTCAAATAGCTTAGCTTGGGAATATGTTGGGAAAGATCTAGACTTCACTGTGTATTTGTTAGACTTCACAGAAAAAATGTGAAAGTGAGAGATTAAAGCAGCAATTGAAGAGCTGTCAAAATGTGCCTTAAAAATGCAAATATGCTCAAGGATTTTGTAATACAAGATCCACCAAGGTTTTTTAGAGAGAGAGATAGGCATTTCAAAGATAAAAAGTCATCTATATTGTACCAAAACAATTGATTGTTTTGACCTTAACTAATGACAGGACACAACAGGGACTCTGATGCCAGCTTTGGAGATTGTGTCTTTTTATGTAGTAGTAACTATGTGCATCCAAAAATAACTGCAATAAGCATTTGAAATATTGAGTGCTCAAAAAGCTTAACATATATTAACAGTGTGAGCTGCTACACAACTGTTTATGTGTAGCAGATTTGAGAGAGCATAAAAGTTAAAATACTTTGTAGCAGAGGCAAGATCTGAACAGGAGATGTTAGGTAGTTATGTAGTCTTGTTATATAGTTTTGTCTCTCAGCCACATGCCATCCTCTCTAAATCAGGCATATAAACCTATACCTCACAGAAATATATAAGACTGTATTTGTAGACACATTTGTTTCCTTATATGCTGAACTCAATAAATAAATAACCTCTCCAAGTAGATGCTGTCACCAAAGGGCACAGTAATAATTCTGATTCATGCTGTTTCTCACTGGTCTTCCAGATGCTTCCAGGAAATCCATACATAGGACATGCCACTTTTGTTTCCAAACAGTTGGAATCATATTCCTAATGAACTGGAGGTTTCATGATCTGTAGGCCCAAACTAATGAATGTTCAGTCCCCTTTTCAGGCAACCATCTTAAGGCAATTGATTCATAATTTGAATGCTCAGTTAAACTAAACATTAGGGTCAGCATTGAGCATAATTGACTGTTTGTAACCAACTTCAGGTTCTCCCTATCAGAGCAACTTGTGGTCATTTTACATCTGTTGATAACTTCAGAGGTTCCAATGGCTACTTTTTAAGTATTCTTAAACAAAATATTTTTCTTATGTTTGTTTCCTAGGGCAGGAAAGCCTCCACAAGGGTTGCACTTGGATGTAGTCAAAGGAGACAAACTTATTGAGGTATGAAAATAGATGCAGAAAATGTAAATACAAGCCAGGTGACATACAGTACTGGATAGATGTAGAGCTTATCACACGCAAAAAAGAAAGACTGAATATCTAAAATCTTTTTGTTTTTAGTTTTAGATTGTCTTGGCTATTTCTAGCAAGCCATCTGAATTTTTGTCTGTTGGACTTGCATGTGGCTATTTGCAGCCACATATACAAAGATAATGGTGCTTTTACACTGTTAGGTGTGAATGTGAACCCATATCTTCTATTGTTTTTAATAATTTGGATTATTATTTGGATCCAGAATGATTATTATTGTGCAGAAGTCTGTTTTTGCAAGATTTCAGATTTTCAGCATTTGTGTCTTTGGTTAGAAGGTGTTTGGGTACTTCATTCTTATATTGTTTGTTCTCCATTGCAATACTGTTTCTCTTCCAAACCAGAAAACCTTGGTTGCCGCTACTTTAAGAATCTGTATTTGGATGTAATTGAAAGCTACAATTAATTGAATCATTCCTGGTTTAATTGCAGTGTGACAAGAAAGAAAGGAGCAGTATAAGGACTAAGCAAGTGACTCATGCACTTTCTGATAACTCTCGCTTGTCCAAATATCCCAAAAGTGGGATGGAACACTTCTTAAGAAGAATGTATTTTCAATGTGTAACTGCAAATTTTGGTGCTATTTCACTTCTACAGCCGTCTTAAGCACTTGATACTAACCAAGCCATCTGTGCCTTAGTTCTCATTTAGAGTTCAAAGGTGAAACTAGTGATTGGCTGGGTCTAAAAAGTGCAACATCAAACTTAAGCCATGAAGTGATTAAGCTCCGTGTGTGGAGAATCACACCGGGTTATAACTCAGAGGCACAAATGAGTTTTCAGTTGTGGATGCCTTTAAGAATGGCAAAATAATTGTTAGCTTTTCTGCTTTCCTATTTCTTTTTATATAACTTAAGTAACTCTGGAACATCAGTTTGCCTACTTATTATACTTGTTTGTAAAGTTGTTGAATTGTTAGTTAACTTATTTTTTCTGCATTTAGATCAGTGGTCCCCAACCGTTGCGGCTTGGCGGGGGAGGGGGACAATCTGCACAAACGGCAGCTGGGCTACACATGCACACTGCTTGCTCATGTGAGCGGTCAGTTGGTGCGCACACGCATGCACACATAACTCGACTGCCAGCCCGCCATTTGTGCGAGTTGAGCTACATGCACTCCTGTTGGCCCGCAGCCCGGTTGTGAATAGGCCACGGTAGTGGGCTGTGGCCCATGGGTTGGGGACCCCTAACTTAGATAGGTATAAATTGTCCTATACTGAAAAAGTGTCACATGGTATTAATAATTTTGTATGTTGATGAACTACCCTATCCACTTGCAGATAATTTTAAGTTCAAAATACATGCCAAAAATTGGGTTTGACTTATCTGCAAATACAGATAGACCTTGCTTATTGGCTGCCCTGTTCAGCAACTGTTCAACGTTACAACAGTTCTGAAAAAGTAACTTTACGACCAGTCCTTCCATTTATGCCTGTTCAGCACATCTCCACAGTCATGTGATCGATACATAGTTTACAACTGGCTTCCAGCAATCAGGATCAATGGAGAGGTTGTCCATAAAATCTCAAGTCACGGTCACATGATGTCTCACTTGACAACTCGTAACTCGCTTAACAACCAAATGAGAAGTGTAATAAGTCTCTCATGGTCACATGATATTTCACTTAGCGACCACATTGCATAGCAATGGAGTTGCCAGTCCCAATTGTGATCACTAAGCAAAAACTATCTACACCCGTACATGCACGCATGGCCCTTGGGTTATGACCACTCGTTCAGCAGCTGTTCACTTTTGCTGCAAGGGTGCTGAATGAGAAGACCTTACCACCAGTCCATCACATCATCCTCACAGTCATGCAAACACAATTCAGGTACTTGACAACCAGCTTAAAATTATGATGATTTGTGAAACTCCCTCACAGACAGACACAAGAGAAGTCAGTGGAGAAGCCAGCAGATGTTCCAAATTGCTCCTCTCTCTCTATGTATAAAGCAAGCTGACTTCCACCATGTCCATACCTAACATAATATTCTTTTGTTCTTGAGACACATCAGTTTTGAGGATCCCATCCTATTATGACCTTTCTCAGATTTTCCTTTACTCTTGATCCATTCATCCTTCCCTCATAGTTTATTTTACAGTTTGATTCAATTATTTTATATGAATAAACCACCTTAGTGTTGTTAATAGAACAGAGTTGGAAGGGACCTTGGAGGTCTTCTAGTCCAACCCCCTGCTGAGGCAGGAAACCGTATACCATTTCAGACAAATGGTTGTCCAATCTCTTCTTAAAAACTTCCAGTGTTGGAGCATTCACAACTTCTGGCGTCAACTCATTCCACTGATTAATTGTTCTAACTGTCAGGAAATATCTCCTTAGTTCTAGGTTGCTTCTCTCCTTGATTAAGATCATATGATGTCACATTTTATAGCTACCTTGCTTAGCAATGAAAATTCTAGTCCCAATTGCCATTGTAATCTGAGGACTATGTGTAACTATTTTTAAGAACCTGTATATATTTGCAGATAACTCTTACATTTTTAACTAAAATAGAATGAAAAATGGCCACCTGTGGTTAAGCCAATGGGAAAATTAAAACATGAACATTTTATCCACGAATGACACATTTTTCAATTGCTAGTCTTTTGGTTGCCTTTTTTCTTTATTCTCACGGCACAATGAGGATCTCCCCCGTTTTATACCCAGTCCCATGATTTTAAGAAAGTATAGGCCTCCCCCAAAATATCCACTCATTTGTCTTCGATATCTTGTCACAGAAGCTGATCATCGATGAGAAGAAATATTATCTCTTTGGGAGAAACCCTGACCTGTGCGACTTCACCATAGATCACCAGTCATGCTCTCGGGTCCATGCTGCTTTGGTCTACCATAAACATCTGAAGAGAGTTTTTCTTATAGACTTGAACAGCAGTAAGTTGATAAACAATATCCAGGGCATCCTGATGGGTTGTGGAAGTGTTTTTAAAGTAACTAGATAGTACGGGGCACTGGTTAAGAGGGAGGAACACACTAAAATTAAGGAAAGAGACTGTGCTTTAAGTAATATTTTAGTAACATGATTAGTATTTGTTGCTTTTCCTCTCCTCCTTATTCTAAAATGCATAGCACATGGCACGTTTTTGGGCCATATTCGTTTGGAGCCTCATAAGCCACAACAGATTCCCATTGATTCCACGGTTTCCTTTGGTGCCTCCACGCGGGCCTACACCTTGAGAGAAAAGCCTCAGACATTGCCCTCAGCAGTGAAAGGAGATGAGAAGATGACCAGCGAAGACGACGAACTCAAGGGCTTGCTTGGTCTGCCAGAGGAAGAAACGGAGTTAGATGTGAGCAGAGTGTTTCACCTGCATTGTGGTACCCATGTTGCATATCTAGTTTGTGAAGAGACCTTTTGGCTTGAACTGTGGCTTGTCACTAGCACTTGAGTAGAGCCGTGCTGTCCTTAAAAGTGGGGAGGGAGGGATCTGTGTGAAAAATTTGCGGTTGTGGCCCCAGGCAAGAGAAAACTAATAGTGACCAAATTCTTCCAACCAGATCCTTATTGCTTGTTTTAGCTGGGGATATCTTCTTTGGTGGGCTAAGCCAAGAGCTGCTCAAGTTTGCTCTGATCCCCTATTGAAGTTTCCTCTTGATGCTGTGTAATCCCTATCAAAAAGTGGGGCTGATGTTTTCAAACTTACATTTTGCTGGCAGGTTTTAAGAGACAGAATGGACGCCTAAAGCTTTGCCGTATCCTAAAAACCAACCCCTCTATTCTTTCAAAAAACTTGGCCAGGATTTTCCCTCCCAAAGGTTTACAGTGCCTCCCCCCCCGCCTAGTAAATCCCCACAGAAGGATAAAGTTCTGTCTGTTCGAGAGATATTTTAGGATTACTGCCACAACAGAGTAGGAAATTATATCACCGTTTTCATCGGCCCAAATTGTTAATCCTTTAATCTGTGCTGCAATGGCAATCTCTTCCTCTTTGACATCTTAGAACCTGACAGAGTTCAATACAGCCCATAACAAGAGGATTTCCACATTGACAATAGAAGAAGGGAATTTGGATATCCAGAGACCAAAAAGAAAACGAAAGAACTCAAGAGTAACATTCAGCGATGACGATGAAATCATTAATCCAGGTGAGTAATGTGGGCCAGGAATAAGCAACCCAGTCCCCTTCTGATGGTTGGAATTACAACTCATCCCTTCTGGCTATCATGGTCAAGAATTGCAGTTATAGTCCAAAATATCTGGAGGGTACCCCATCATCGATCCCTGTGGACCCAGAGATTGTTCCTAAAGAACGCTGCCTGCCTTGTTACTTGCAGGCAAGCAAGTATCAATATATAGATACTTTCCTAAAGAAGATAATTAGCGGTAATGCCTTTCCTTTTGGAACGACTTGGATTAAATTTTTTCAGTGCTAAATATGCCCCTGAGATTCCATTTATGATTAATTGCTGTACTTCAATCTCTCCTACTCCTACAGAGGACGTGGATCCTTCCGTTGGGCGTTTCAGAAACATGGTACAGACTGCAGTAGTTCCAGTGAAGGTATGTAACTAAATTGAAAAATATAACTGATATGGCTCTTTCGTTTATTAAAATAATATGGGAGTCTATAAACACTCTTGATTCATATTACCGCTAAATCAGAACAAATATACTGTCAGTATCAGAACTTGCATTCGTATCCTAATTACATTTTTCCCAGTGGACTATGTTGCCAATTAGATTATATTTAATTTTTGCCAAGGACAGAAATATGTAAAGAAATAAGATTAAGTTTCGATAGAACAAAAGAAGAATTGAATTCATCAACAATCATCTTTTGTTCCACAAAGTGAAAAATAACAAATATAATATAAAAGTCATCCAGATGAAAAGCTTCTGAATTCCATTTTATATAACAACCATTTTCCCTGGTTACTAGACTGCAGAAACGCAGATGATTGCCCTCATTCTTTCTTCCTTTTCTGTATAGCCAGGAACAAGTTTTAATCAAGATTCATTTCCATAGTTCATAGCTTGCTTTGATCTGAAAATTAAGAAGTATTTCTTCGGTAATGGTCAGAAATTCAACTCTACCCATGCAGCACTGACCATGGGGTTAGCTAACTTTAAAGAAGAAATAGATTCACGCAGAACCAAATTTTCAGCTGTGAATTAAAATAGTTCCCTATGAGGTTTTAGCTGCTAGGATACAACTGTGAGAGAATAAGCTTAGATCTGACTTGATAGAAATGGAACGTGCAGGGAACTGAAATTCATGACCTAATTCTGTTTTTAACCCTGCCAACAATGAGAAGTTGGTATTTTGAAGTGAAAAATTGTCAGGCCCAAAACCAAGAATAACATGTGTTGATTCTTCCTTATTGCTCATACCTATAGAAAAAAAAATCTTGCCAGACTGAAGGCTCTCCTATTTGCATCTCCAGCGGGGGTGTTTAACCCCGGCAATATTTATGATTTGTTGGACTTTAAATCCCAGAATTCCTCAGCCAGCCGTGGGAGTCCACAAATTTTAAAGTTGCCAAGTTTGGACATCCCTGGTCTACAATATACTCTGTGAACTCAAGGTGGGGGGCTATTTTCACCCTCTCATACATGATATCTGGGCTAAGCAGCCTCTTACTCCTCTGGCACGCACCCTTCTCCCTTCTGGAGATCCACCTCCACACAAAAACTTCAGATTCTGCTAAATGTCTTTGCATTTGGGGGCATATTTTAATTCCGTGTGTTTTGTTTCTCGACAGAAGAAGCGGATGGACAACTCTGGCTCCCTGGCTGTGGATGAGGCTGCAACACGTCGCATGCAGAACTTTCCCTACAGTGGAGGACTGTATGGAGGCCTGCCTCCCACCCACAATGAGGCAGGCGCCCAGACCCACACCATTCACGGCACAGCGCTCATTGGGGGGTTACCAATGCCCTATCCTAATCTTGCCCCGGATGTGGACTTGACTCCGGTTGCCCCCTCCACTGTTGCCATGAACCCAGCTCCCAACCCTGCTGTCTTTAATCCCGAAGTTATGAATGAGCCCAAGAAAAAGAAATACGCAAAAGAAGCTTGGCCGGGCAAGAAGCCGACCCCTTCTCTCTTGATCTGAAGAGCCAATCTGAGTCTGTTCCGGGAGGCAGGAGCCAGAAGCCAGGCGGGGAAGGGGGAACTGTACAAGTGCAGCCACAACTCTCAGACTTGGGGGTCATAGCCACATTTGGGGTGGGGCTTGTGACTCCCTTGCACAACCAACCTTCAGAAGAGTTCAAAAGGTGTCTAAGAAATGAAATGCAAAAATATATCTCTCACTGCCTGTGGAACCACATTGCCTGGCAGGTTCTTTTTCGTTTACCCAGACATTACAGTGGCCCAGTTCTTTTGATTCTGGCATTATTTGTGAATTTATGGGACACTGTCCTTGTGTATATGTTGCAGCTGTAGAAATGGCAGGTGGTTTGCTGCTGATAGTGTCCCGGTTCTTTTTCTTTTCTTTTTGGGTCAGCTGGCCTCAAGGGAAACCCCTGGCCCCAGCAGAATTTCTTGACATTTCCATAGTATTTTGACAAGCACATCAGCAATCGTTTTAATTTAAGTCAAATACCATGTGTTGCTTTTGTATCTCAGGATTATGAAGTGCTTTTAGTCTAGGTAGAATCCTTTGCATTTGCGAGGTAAACTACCATCATCATCTTGATGACTGCAAACCAAATGAAATGGTCATGGAATTAATTGCTTTTTTGACATTCTTGATTGGAACCACTGAAAGAAGATTATGACCATTTCAGATTTAGTAAAACTAGATTTAGTAAAAAATGTATGACCAGTCCTTAACAGAACAAGAATTACCCAATAGCCACATTTAACTATGTTGATGGACCAGGGAGTAAAACAATCAGCAATAATCTTGTATGATTTTCAGGTAGCATATTAAGGTTAATGCTATTTCCCCAAGCAGTTCCTCACTGGGGTAACCCTGAAGTTGAGCCCAAGAATGGTCAGCCAGTTCTCACATCAAACTGCACATTTTAAAATCATTGCTTAAACTCGGCTCCATCATTCTGCAGTTGGTTTCTTTTTAACTAAAAAAAAAAAAAGATTTAAATACATTCATTCCTGTTCCAAATATTTGGAGCAGGACTTTGCCACCAATTTCAATGTATGAACTGTGTATCCCCAAATAGCTATTAAATTGGAGGTATATTGTCCCATACGATGTTCTAGAGACTCAAGACTGCAAGCTATTGATCTCATCACTGTTCTTGATTCTGGGTATTATGGGGCACTTCACAATCCTTTGTAGCACAATGATGGGCAGGTGTCATATGGTCCAATAGATTTCATCCATGACTTTCTCCAGTTAAAATTGGTGATGTTTATTAAAATTGAATGAGCCCAAGATAGAAGATGGTTGTCATTTTGGAAACTTTGCAGTTATCCAAAACTGCACCTCCCCACAAAAATATATCAGATAACTTACCGGTAACAATTGGGGCCAAATAGTTCCTTTTGTAGTTGTCTCTGCCCAACCTCAATAACTGCTCCCCCTGTGGTATATTGGATTATATCATATTGGAGTCTATAGTAGATGGCTACTTCTGAATTGTCTGGTTTTCTGTTTCATTTTATACGGTAGGCCTCTTAAAAATGCAATTTAAAAAAAATTATGTTAGGTAACATAATTCTTGGAAGAAATTGCTAATGACTAATGAACTTTGTGTCCTGCACTCCAAATCCTCTCTCATTTCATTTGCAATTTTATCTCTGGATTATTAATTTTCCCAAGGCTGTGGAATGATTCCTTAACTTGTGAGGATACCTGTTCAAGATGCGATTAATTTAAAACTTGAACTTTTCCTTGCTTGATTTTAAAGTAAGAGTTAAGAAAAAGTAGTTGGTTCTTGCAAAATACACCTGGAATTTACTATGTGCTAGCATTGGCCCTGACCTCCCTGGGATAGTATAAACTTTTGTCTTTTCAGTTCTTTGAAGCCAAGCTTGGCTGAAATTGGGGCAGGGAGGGGAGGGATTAAGTGTGTGGGGCTCTGTACAGACATTTGTACATTTGTGTAATAGGCCTTTTCACACTGTTGAGCTTTTTATCTGTAACCTTTATTACACTGTAAATTAAATGATTGTTTTGCCAAATGGAGAGTTTAATGTGTATTCCCAGATTTCACGGCAAAAAAATTCCCTGCCTAATTCCGCCCTATTTAATATTTTTTTAACCTTGCTCTTCTCTTTTAGCGAGAATATTCAAAGCGGTATACAATGTTTTTAAAACCATAAAAAAAAAATATGAAAGTGTTTTGTGGATGACAGTATGTTGTGCTAATGCTTCTAGGAAGCTTTCAAGTGGAATGTAATGGTGATATTTCCATGCTGTTCTTTGTCACTGACATTGAATACATATAGTCCTCGTTTAACAATCATTCAGTTACTACGTGATGAATAAGTAGCTTTACAACCAATCCTTGTGTTTACCAATGTGTAGAACAAAGAAAAGCTGACTTAAGATCAAAGGCAGTCATGGTTTCACTTAGTGACTGCTTCACCTAGTGATTGAGTTACCAGTTGCAATTGTCACTAAATGAGGACCTTTATTAATTCTGAGGATTGCTTAAAGCCATTGAGATAAGACTGCGGTAACTCCGTATTGTTCAAGCCCACCTTCAAATTACATTGACAGCCCTCACTATTCTGAATGGCAGTGAATGTTTAATCTATGATGTGCAAAAATTGTATCTTCTCTCCGCGTTTAGTTTCAGGATTATGAAAGTACAGTACCCACATTTTTAGTAACATGATGAATTTATCCTTCTCTCCTGTCCACTTACCTTTTTTCTCAACTAGAGTACTAATTCTTTTGTTCCTTGAAAAAAAACAGCTGTTACATTCCTTTAATTGTTTGCCAGGGTTTTTTCAGGTCTATAATACCATTATAGTTCATGTTTACAGACATGAATTATATGCAGTATTCGAAGTGTGGTTGTACTGAAAATTCATATTAAAGCAATGGGCCATAATATCGATGAATTATTGTGTCAGAATGTAAACACTACTTGGATCTTCATAGCAGTATTTTTCTAGGAAGTTTAGAAAGGATTATTTTGGATTTAATCCTTTTTGGGATTATTCTTTTCCGGACGTACATTTGCATCTCTTCTCTTGGGATATACACCACTAGAATGTTCTATTCATGCAGGAGCCCCATCAACCAGAATAAACCAAGAGAGAGACAAGGTCATATTTTATTTCCTGTTACTGGTAAAAGTGATATCTTTTGGTAGTCTGTGTCAAAGTGTTATGGTAATATGAAATTGGAACAAATGTCATGTATGGAGAAGTACTTGAGTGCTAGATGTGAAGAAGTTACATCTTGCTTCAAAATGAAAATGATCGTTACTAAAGGGCAGAAAACATTCTATTTTCAAGTGGGATACCAATTTTACTTGATAAGGCTGCTGGCAAAGGTAATTCAATACCAAATGATTTGGGGGGGGAGGGATCTTCTAAAGGTAAAGGACAAGCTCAAACCAGAAGAGAGATAGAATGCAAAAGTATTTAAAATCTGGGCCAACCCAAGATACTTCACACAGTTGCAAGTGCTCTTGATCCAAATAACTTGATGTGCATATATCAGTAATTGCCAGGTCTGAAACCAAAAATAGCACATGGTCACATTCCCAACTAAGTACTTTTACTGTTTTCACACGTATAGACAGCATCTTGCCAGACTAAGTAGTCTTACCTGCATCTACCATATATTCTGTGAAATAGCCTGTTTCCCTGAAAATAAGACCTCCCTGGATAATAAGCCCAATCAGGCTTTTGAGCGCATGCGCTAAAATAAGCCATCCCAAAAAATAAGCCCTCCCTAAAACACAGCAGTAGCCATGAGGTGACCACGCTCGCTGCCTCCTGCACCTCAAAAATAATAAGACCTCCCCGAAAATAAAGCCAATCAAAAGGATCAAAAGAAGATAAGACCCTGTCTTATTTTCGGGTAAACACGGTATTGCCTCACATCCAAACTGTGTTGCCTCTTTCTACTCTGGACTGCAACCCCTCCGTTCTCTGAATCCATCTCCTGGCTACATTCCATCACAATAAAGATTCAAATGTTGAGTTAGAACAGGAGGCTCCATTGTCATTCATGGAAACTCAAGAGTGACTTGGGACAAATCATTCAGTTCAATTTTCCTCACAGGGTGGTTGTTGAGGACAGGGAAGACGAGAGAGAGGTAAATATGTTGTTTGAACTAATGGAGGTGAAGTAGGTTTTAAATTTAAGAAACTGGTCTGGAAAACCATTGAGTTTGATTTAAAAAAAAACCTCATCCTTCCCATTCATGAAAGTTAGGAAGACTTAAACTTAAAACAGAACATGTGTTTTGAAAGGCATAACCATATAAAATCAAAAACTCTTTTTGGTTTTAAATGATTATATCCCAGGGATTAAATCATTTAATCCCTGGGATAAATCCTGCCCAGGAGTTAAAAAGCTGGCATTTTTGTCTTGTAATTCTAACCAAGGTTTTACCTTATTATTTTAACATACTTTGAGACTAATTACACAAGGATATTTTCAGAACAGCAAGATTTTATTATATTTTTTACATGTATTAAATGTCAACATTGTCATGTTTCACAAATGTTTACTTTCTCAGCCAGAATTTGAGTATGTAAACTACATTAATGTCTCTGTACATGCTTGTTATCTATAAGTACTGTGCGAATAATCAAATCGGATTCCAGGGTATGTGTTAATTCTGCTCCTGAATTTAAAATAAAACTGTTAAACTAAGAATAAATCTTAACCTACTGTTTGCAGTGAAAGAATCCATCCCCAAATTAAAATACTTAATTATGTATGAAAGTAGGATTTCTGAGTTGGGCAAAATCCAATATTGTACAAGGCTGCATAATGTGATTATACAGAGTTATGGGGGCTTCAAGTGTACAAAATTGCATAGTATAATGTTTAGCTAGAAGAAAACAGAACCTGGAGCAAAGTTTAAACATTTTGACATTCCAAAGTTTTTATGGAATCCTAGATTGAATATCTACTACTGCTATATCAGTAAAAAAATACTTTTTTAAAGAATGATTCTATTGACAGAAAAAGGCACAAAAGCTAAGAGTCTTAAACCATGGCAACCCCTTCCCCAGCTGGAGGGAGGCATCAGTTCTAGACACGTCCTCGTGTCCCGTTCAGTCTTATGTGTCACCATCAAGAGTACTCTGAGACTTAAATCAGGCAAAGCAGTCTTGGATCTGTTAAAAGTTTGGATCCAAGTTATTATAAATCAATCAGACCTTAGTCAGCATCTGTAGACTTGAAATGTTCATCATCAATAGTGGAGTATATATGTCCCTCGCTGCTAAGAAACTCAACAGCTTTCCTGAATGGAAAGAAGGGAAAAAATAATGTCTTCAGTAAAATTTGAAATGTAAACTTTATTGTAGCTAAAGAGCAGCATAGAACAATATTCATTTTATATACAACATAACAAGGAAAAAAATCACATGAAGTGGGTAAAACATACAAAAACCAATCAGAGTATAGTTAAAATGGTCAAAGCTGGTGCTACCAACCAAAATAAAGTCAAAGCTATAACAACATATAGCATGCAAACTAATCCTGAATAGTGATAAAATGGATAAAATCAAGATAAAAGTAGAATCATCATAAGACGAATTCCTTGTGTGTCTAATTACACTTGACCAATAAAGAATTATATTCTATTCTGTTCTGTTCTATTCTATTCTATATAAAATTACTAGGCAATACATAAAAGAAGAAAATATCAGTTCATTAAGAAGCAAATCTAAAAGTTCTTGACAAAAACAAAAAGCATGCATGTAAGAAGAGATTAACTATTCCCAAAAAGTTATTACAAAGCAGCTTAGGAAAGAAGAGGGAAGTCTTGAGTGGGAAAAAAAGTTATTGGTAACATTTTGGACAAACATTTTGATCTTACATATCCCCACCCCAAATTTAGCTCCTGTCAGACAATAACAAAAAAAATGCAGAAATGCCTTGGGTGACCTGCCATTTTCTTTCGTGTGCAGTATTAACAAAACATAGATCACCAAAAGAGAGAGCATATGATGTTTATTATTTGGTTCTTCAAAAGAACCAAATATAAAATGCAAAAGGGCGAAGAATGTAAAAAATGCTTAATGTGCATTATCCTGGCTATATAACAATGCAATTCTGAAAAACCCTCGGTAGGAAAAAATAAACCTGATCCTAATTTTGTTTTGGATACTCTACCACAGGTGTAGATTTCAGGTTGGAAAGGAATCAATATAACTTCCTTTTGGTATAGGAATACCAACAGCCCAGTATGCCAAAAACCTAACTTCCCAGTCTGTTACGTACTTGAGCGTTTGTAGATTAATATTAGGCAACTGAGATTTCAGATCATGAAGATTTATCCCTTCGGTTGTCATGCAGCTTTTAATCAAATTCAGAACCTTCAAAAAGCAAGAGTTCAGAGTTATTCAAAGGCAAATGCAGAAAAGACCCAATGTAAGTTTTTAAACAAAAAATAAGGAGCCCTATTAGTCATACAACAGCAATGTTTATACGTCAATATCCACGTTTCTGTTTTCAATCTACAGCGGAAACATGCAGCAGCGATATAAAAATGAATAGTCATAGCAGTCTTTTTTCAGATGTAGTTTTAGTTTTATAATGAAAGTACAACAGGTCATTTTTATTTAATACCTTTCACTTCAAGATTTTATTCATGTGTTTTAAAAAGTGTTGGTTAGTTATGCTTAATCGTGACCTAGATGTCCAGCATTGCAATGAAGTTACATGTGAGAAAATACCAGAATAAAGAGGATTATGTGCAAAAGTGAAACTAGTTAGAAGCAGATAACAGTATCTGCTCACTCCTGTAAGTGCATATGGAGAGACGTTCAGGAAGCTTCATAGAATAAATCTGCTGCCGTGCCCAGAATTGATCTCGTAAATGGAGAAAGCTAACCACCAGATTGCAAGAACACAAACGAGCTTTCAGATGAGGAGACCAGAACTTATTGATAGTCTCACATTGCAATGAAGGACATACATTCAATTTCTCAGCTACTAAGATTGTTGGCTGAGCAGAGACAAAGATAGCCAGGGAAATAATTGAAGCCTGGGAAAAGGGTCACTTGTCAGTTAACAGGAGTGCTGATTTACCACCAGCTTATCAGGTATTGTATTTTTCGGAGTATAAGATGCACTCCCCCCCCCTTAAAAGAGGCTAATAATTTGAGTGTGTCTTACACTCCAAATGTAGCTTTTTCAAGCAAGTGAAGAGTGAAGCTAACTTTGCAGGCTTTTTTCATTGCTACTTCCCCCGAAGAAGCTTTTTTTTCCAGCCCTAAGTCTTTGCAGTCTTTTTTCATTGTTTCTCTCTATCAGCTGTGCTTTAGAAGCTTTTTTTTCAGTCCTAACCAAGGGATAAAATAATGTGCTGATGCTGACCAGACTAAGGACGCTAGCCAGATGAATACCTGGTAGGCAGATCCCCCCCCCATGTGCCTCTC
>JANHFT010005893.1:35925-59796 GCA_032467955.1 Pseudoxenodon macrops | reverse complement strand
TTTATGTATACTGAGAGCATATGCACCAAAGACAAGTTCCTTGTGCATCCAATCACACTTGGCCAATAAAGAATTCTATTCTATTCTATTCTATTCTATTCTATTCTATCCGTTACAAACGTCAAAATCTCTAATTGCACTATTCTCTTTCTGGTTGATGGGATCTGACATATGAATTTCTATTAAATTATTGCCAGTCTTGGTTATATTATTTAAATAAGTTTGAAATCATCAGACTAGGTTTCCCAATACATCACTCAGATTATAATACCTTTGTTCTGCTGAAAACAGAAGTTGCAGAAGAGATGAACACTTCAGAAGGTAAAGAAAAAAGTGATTTTGAAGTAGCAGTTATTTCATTCATACTTTAAGGGAGAAATCAATGTTCTAAGTTAGTTCTTCACCATTGTGTTCTAATATTTAGGCTTAATGCAAAGCAGGGTATAGAAACACAGATGCCTCAGAACCATCCATTCCTACCTGCCTTCCCCACCTTTGGTTCTGTTTACATTTATTTTTTTTCTCTTTTGCCGTAAGTATTCATCATATAGCTCACAAGATAACAAAAGGGAATGAACATGTTTGGTACTTAACTGTCAGTCAACAGACTGATTTAGTAACCACAGCTGATATTCTGATTTGGTAACCACAGTTGATATTCTGATTCATGGCTATCTATTGATAAACAGCCAAAACAGATATGATACAGTAGTTGTAAAGAAAATATGCCACATCCTTCCCATCATTTGACTTCAACCCCGTCTGCTGACCGAGACACAAGAATTGCATTCTGCGTTAGCATTTACTACTTTATGCCAAACAGCCTCCCTAAACCAAAGATTGGGCATGTAGGAAAAACTGAAGGGATAGAATTATATTTCAAACTGCAGCAAGCTAGAAAATGATATTTTAATCCATGTGATTATCCAAAAATACTTTTTTTTCCCCAAGAGGCAACTGGACTTACTGGTTTTCTTTGAAGATATTTCGCTTCTCATCCAAAAAGCTTCAGTTCTGACTGGATGGTAGAAGCAGCTTCTTGGATGAGAAGTGAAATGTCTTTCAAAGAAAAACCAGAAAGCCCAGTTGTCTCTTGAAGAAGAAAAAAAGGCACCTTTGGGACAACCATGACCTGGGATGACTATATTTGTCCATATAGACAAATTTATGTGATTTTTTTAAAGTAAACGTTTTTCAGCAACTAAAAGCCTTTCCCTTGGTGCTCATTTCGGGGAGAAAAAAAACCTTTAAGCATCTCCAAACAATCTGCAGTCTGAGGGATTCTTTCCACCACTTTATTCTTAACTTGTATCCCATGGGACAAAGCTACAGTGCTCAAACGCTACAGCTCAGGTTTTCTACTGTTTTATTTCGGCCTATACATCTCTCTTCTCGCCTCTTGGAGTGACTGGACGACGAAGAGCGATTCTAAGGCAGTCGCAAGGACCGCCAATCCAAAAAATAAAAGAGAGGGGTGGATACCAATAATCAACACCCCGCCCCCCCAAAAAAAAACCCTCGAATAAAAAGCATCGCCTTCGGGTCAACTTTTTAATCAGCGTTAAATTATCTTGCCCTGCCCACCCGGTTGTGCGAACCAATCGGATGACTCCCGGCGTCAAGGCAACGGGACCCTAGCGAGGTCTGAGCAGAGGGAGCGGCAGTATAGTTGCCTAGGCTAGTGACGTCAATAACGGCGAAGAAGAAAGTCGAACCTCTGACACGTTCAAATAATTTCAAGTAGCTGTAAGGCATTATTGCGTACATAACGTTCGGCAGCGAGTGAACCTCCCCCCCTATGCCTCTCCCCCCTCGGAGTTTATCCTCGTCTAGTCCTGCGCTCCTTCAGAAAACCATCACGGGAACTTGACGTCACCGGCCAAAAGTCGTTGGAAAATGACCGAGGAAAGGACGTCGTTATAAGACCGGAATTTCCTCTTTTTTGACGCATGCGCCTGGCCACATAGCGGTTCGGCCGGCGGTGCCGGCTACCAAGGGAGTCTCGAGCGCAAGCGCAGTGCTAAATAGCGGTGAATTTGGGGGCGTGGCGAGAGAGAGAAGGAGAGAAAAACGAAGGGTGGGTGGGGGGAGGAATCGGCCGAGTTTTCCTGTTTGGAGCAACGGCCGAACGGCGCGAGAGGAAGGAAGTCTTGTGGGTGGTGCCATGGCGACCACCGTTAGTACACAGCGGGGCCCGGTAAGTATTGTTTGCTTGAAGACCCGGCCGGGGACTTCCATTTCGTCACTCATTCTTTAATCTTCAGAAGGGGATAAGAGGGGAGTGGGTGGGTGGGATGTCTTGGGGATGTGTCCGGTGGGTTCCGCAGTGGCCTCTTCCGTCCCCTCTTCTTTCCTGGCACATTGGCGTAGCGCTTTGGCGCGGGTTGACAGCCTGGCTGTCCGTAAAGGAGGCTGGGTTGGGGACGGGCAGCTCCAGGGCCGTGATGGTCTTGTGAAAGGTAGGTGGAAGTCAGAGGCCACCCGGGCTAGAGTCACTTCCAGAAGCAAAATTCAGCTGGCCCGGAAAGCGAGGAAAACCTCAAAAAAAGAAAAGAAAGAAGAGCTTGAGTGGGGCCCTTCTTGACATGAAAAGCTCCTCAAATTAAAACCCCAGCCTGTTGGTTAGTCTAACTTTTCGGGCTTTTTCAGGCTGAGATTTTTCTCCGTAGTAAATGATCGTGCCATGAACCTAGAGGTTTTTGTTTTTTTAAAGAGAAAAACAAATCCAAAAGAGAAATCCTTGACTTAAAGAACGATAATATTGTCGCGTTTCTATTCCCTTCACTTACTAAAGCGTCCTTATAGAGTTTGTAATGACCTTTTTATTTTTCTGGCTATTTTATTGCATTATCTTATTTTTGACTTTGCTAATAAAGTAGCTTGTTTTAGTTATTTCTGCTTAGTCAGAAGCACATCTGTTTCATGTAAGACAATAGATCTTATGGACAGTTTACTTTTACAAACATTTGGGGTTGGAAGGGTTTTTTTTTGTCCAAGAGTTGGATGTTTAATTTTATATCTTTGCTATTTACTAATCATTAATTTATGTGTTGGCTTTATTTTGCGATTAAATTGCTCGACCTGTATGTTTCTTTAAAAGGATGTATTGGAAGATTGTAGAATAGATAAAGCAATATAACTGAAATAGCAGTGATTATTAGAAGTCAGCATGGGTTTGTTAAGAACAAATGAAAACTTAGATTGTGAGAACATTAATTTTGATTTGAACAATTAATATAAAATTATTATTTGATAATGATAAAATTGCCCATTAGACCTTGTTTAGTAAATATGATTTTGTAGTGATATGTCCAGTAAGTGCATCCATAGTAGGTAGTTGCAACATGTTTTCATCAAACTCCAATGGAATATGAACTCAAGTTTTAGAATTTTATTTGGGTTGAAAAGATGGTGACAATACTTAGTAGATTTATAAATGACCCATACCTAGATATGCTATCTTAATACACCAGAGCAATATTTCTCATTCTAGATAATTAGGTGAACTCCCAGGATTCCTCAGCCAGCATGCTGGAAGTTGAAGTCTACATGTCTTAAATTTATTAAAGTTGAGAAACGCAGTGCTAGAGGTCAGAAATAAAAATGAAGAAGATATTGCTGATGGAGAATGAGTTAATGTCTGAATTAATTTTAAGAGACAAATGTAAATAGCATAATATTTCTTCTGCTTGTATTTCCTTTTATTAAATGTACTATCACCAAGCTGTTGATCCCCTTTCCTACACAAAAGGGGATACCTGCTTGGCAATAGTATATTGGAAAAAAGCAAATGCAAATTTTGGCTGCATCAACAAATGTACAGTTTTCCAAATCTCAAGGAATGTCTATGGAGATTCTCAGTCATTCAGGTCATGGTTGTACCAAATAAGCTTTTTCAAGAGGCAACTGGACTTTCTGTTTTTTCTTTGAAGACATTTTACTTTTCATCTAAGAAGCTTCTTCAGTTCTGACTGGATGGTGGGGAATGGAAGGATTTATACTCCTTGCAGACAACTGAACATTTGCATTCTTTTAACAGTTGTTAAGGTCACCTGGAGATTTATCTGTGTCATCAGGGTCACCTGAGTGGTGCAAATTGGTGTGGAGCCTTCTTGGAACTGTTGAAAGGACTGTGTTGTAGATTGGAGATAGATGATGTTGTATCTCTCCCCCTCTGTTGTGAGAGGCTGTTCAGTTTTGACACCAGCGGTCTTCTCTGTCCAAAATGTGGACTTTGAATAAAGTCCACATTTTGGATAGAGAAGACCCACTAGTTTCATATCATATATTAATGTATAATGTATATATTAATAAAGTTTATTTCATAAAAATAGAAAGAGGTTAGGATCTTGGAACACTCACATTCCTTGATTTTTTGTTTTATAAAAAGGGATTGAAGTATTTTAAATTTTGAAAAGTTAGGATTTTTTAATCTTCTGCTCTCTTCCCCATTGGAAGTACCGTCATAGTGGAAGCCAATTTGCTGGTAATTATTTCAATCTTTGACTTCAATTTGGCTGCAAGAGAACTAAAAGGGACTAAATTTAGCAAATCATAGTCCATAAATACCCAACAGCATAGCCATGTACCAGATATCAGGACTCCAGATATCAGTACTATAAACAAATAAAATATGTTTCTTGTTTGGGACAAACTGGGAGAAATGAATTTGGTCGTCTGCATTTTAATTTAAAAATGTGTTGATACAAAGTTCACCATTCCATCTTCATGCCTTCTGATGCTTGATAATGCTCATGTCTGACTGCATTTTTATTTCTATTTAATATATTCAAGAAGAAAATGTATTGTGTTATCCTGCATTCCTTATGGCAGAGGTCCCCAACCTATGGGCTGTGACCCACTAGTGGACTGTGAGCTGTTTCCAATGGGGCTATGGAAACAGCAGGTGAACGTGTGCATGCACACGTGCATCCCCACTTATGTCAGTGGATGAGTGTGTGCACGCATGCTCCATTCACACAAATGGAACTGCTCATGCGTGCTTGCCTGCCACTTGCAGGGAATACCCCCCCCCCCCCGGCAGTTTGCAAAGTCAGAAAGGTTGGGGAACTCTGCCTTATAGTACCATCTTTGGCTTCTCAAATAATTAGATATAGAGGTATGCAATCAATTAATAGTGCAGAATAGCATATTGACTCACATTTTTATTTGCTGTACCTATACTTCTGCTTCTGGGTTTTTGGTTTTGCAATTTGGCTAGTCACTCTCTCTTAGCCCTAGGAAGAAGACAGTAATAAACCACTTCTGGAATTCTTGCCAAGAAAACTACAGGAACAAGTCCAGACAATTGCCAGGAATCAGCAGTGACTTGAATGTGCGTACACACATACATGCACACACGCACACACACACTAGGGAAATATAAATATCTTCATTTGATTGTGAAAACATGAATATTTAAAACATGTAAAGGTTATGCTTTTGTTTCTTTGAAGATATATAAGAAGTCCTAACAGTGCAGATAAAAACCTTTTGTATCTGTATGGTTCATTCATCAGCTTGTGAGTCACATTTGCTAAGAAATAGTGATTCAGATTTGAATAAGATATAGTGGACCAAATAAAGGCATGAGATAAGAAATAGCTATTCAATCTAGTGTATATTAGAACAATCATTAAACTTATCCATATTGTTCTATCCTGGCTTCTACACATCCACACATTTTATGCATTGGCTTCATCAGTGTTATCCATTCCATTTTTTTAACCTATTCACTTTTTCATTATATATTTATAAATTAATCCAGTGGATATGAGTGCCCATCTACCCAAGAAGCTCTGAGCAGCAATTCACTATTCATTGACTTCCTCTCTTCTTATTTTACCACATACACTTCTGCATTCAACTTTTAGGTTTTGTGGGACACATCAGGCTCTCTCTTCAGTAGAACTAAGCATACTGTTATGCACAAAAGTTTTCTTAGTTTGACATTCATTCTTCAACATAGTCTCCATTCTGTTCATTATCTTTTTCCTAATGTTTGTATAGCTTAATTTTTTTAAAATCCATTTTCCCATTTTTTTCCATTTGGATGTTCTGCTGAGGCACATAAATAATGTCTGTTCCACTTATTTGCCAGCACTGTATTTAACCTGCAGATGCTCATTCCATTTTATAAAACAGAACTACTGTTGGTTTTTATAAATACTTTTCCATAGCCATTCCTCTTATGCAATAAAATGGTAACTATCACTGCACATCATTCTCAGTATTTGAGGTAGTTCCCAGAAGATTCAAACATACTTATGTGAACAACCAACAAACCTGTCTGTTACCGATAAAGACACTGGCCGCTTCATTGGTTTATAGAAAAACTGGAAAAGAGAATCAGAAAGTCCTTGTGTAATGTACCGTAGATGGGGATATATTGAATCTAAACTGAAAATAGTACAGTTGCTGACATTCTTATGCCGATACCATTTTCATTTTGGTATGTTTTGAAAAGGGAAGTCTAAGAATTGTACTCAGAAAAGAACTGCTTTCTGTTTTGGCAGCTATCAAAGAACATGACATTTAGCTAAAAACATGATATACTTGTCATGCAATAGTACACATACTTCTACATCCTTAACCACCACAGTTCTAATGTTACCAGGAGCATTTCTTACATGAATATTTATCCATGAATGTATTAAATCAGCTGAGGGGCATCACTTATCCTTGTCTTACTCCTGGTTTAATATTGATCTACTTGTTAAGGATTCCATTCTCACATAGATGTTAGTTCTATCGTTTCTTATCACTTCCCACAACTAACCTTCTTCAACCCTGCCTCAGAATAAGTCATTATATAATTCAATATTTACTTAATTAGTTGTTTTTGCTAAATAAAAAAACATATTTTTTTTGCTTTTTCATATTCATACTTTTCTCAGTGATTATTGAATAACAAAAACCTACAATTACAGCTCCTTGCTTGGTATAGCCCTCACTGCTTTTTTCCATTTTTGCTCATTGTCATTGTCTAAGCCAGAATTCCTCAACCTTTCTGGCTTTGTGGACTGGGGCGGGTGGGGGAAGAAGGGATGTTTTCACATGAGTGGCTGGCAAGCGTGTGCACCCAGCTCTATTTGCACGAGAGGTGGGCATGTGTGCCAGCTGCTTACACAAGTGGGGATGCGCCCACTGCTTCTGCAGCCCGGTTCCGAATGACTCACAGCCCAGTAGTGGGCCACAGCCCAGGGGTTGAAGACTCCTGGTGTAAACGACCCAGTAACAAGTCAAGAACTACCTATATAGAAAGAGGAACAAGAAAAATAATTGCATTCTTCCACTTGTCAGTCAAAGATGCATCCCCCCCGAGGAATGCTACTTGCTCAGTTGTTCCATAATCACCAAATCCATATTTTAATATAAAACACCAAACCTGCAACTGACTATATTCAGTAGTGTTCATAATTTCCTTTTCATATTTTTTTCTGTGCCATTAACATTTATAACATTGTTTTGGCAAGTGAATAAATAAGCTTTGCAACTCCATATAATCACTCTAAATAATATACCAACTTGTTAGGTCTGTAGATAATTTAAAGATGCATTTTATCTTGTTTTTTTTAATGAACAGCGGTTGAGGTTTGTGGTTTTATTGATAATCAAAGATTACATATGATATATACTATAACATTACATTTATTACAGATAATGCAAAGAAGTGGAAATACAAAGTTACCTAATTCTAATTCAAAAGAAAAAGAAAGACCTAAACTATTTTTAATTATAGTAGTAACTATAGAAGAAGGGATGCAGTGGCTAAGACGCTGAGCTTATCGATCAGAAAAGTTGGCAGCTTGAATTCCTAGTGCTGTGTAACGGAGTGAGCTCCCATTACTTTCCTAGCTTCTGCTAACCTAGTAGTTCGAAAGCATGTAAAAATGCAAGTAGAAAAATAGGGACCACCTTTGGTGGGAAGGTAACAGCGTTCTGTACCCCTTCTATGTTTAGTTATGACGGCCACATAACCATGGAGATTGTCTTCGAACAGCACTGGCTCTTCAGCTTTGAAACGGAGATGAGCACCACCCCTAGAGTCAGGAACGACTAGCACCTATGTGTGAGGGGAACCTTTATCTTTAGCAACTATGAAAATAATTTCAGTATTTATACTCTCAGATGTAAAACTTCTAAAGTCTAGATATTAACTTTACATGAGAATTTTTTTTTTCTTTTAGTAATCCTAGATAAATGCATACTATAATAGAGTTTTGGAATATTTTACTTGTTCCAATTATCCTCTTCATTGAGGCTTTAGTGGTAGAGTATGAGGAATGTGGGCAATGGTAATAAGAGATGTGCTGGGTATAATAAGAATCATAAAGAACGATTAAATTGAATATATAAATGAATACAGCAGTTTATCCCCCAAAATATATTTTATCACAGATATATGTAACTTGTAGCCTATGGAATATTCTGAGACCTTAGCTCCAAATTTTGTAGTGGCAGTTAATATATTGCCAGGAAGGGCAGTTAAGCTCACCTTTTCAGAAGATATTATTCTTTTGAATTACATACCTAGTACGTGAAATTTGACAATTGGAGGATGTAAATGGATTCTTTATGCTATTAAATGGCTAAAAGGCTAATATTAAAGCATTGGAAAGATAAATATATGGCCTCATTCAATCCTGAACTGATTACACTTGCTGCTATGCCACTATACAGAATGCCTATAGATGTAAACTCTGTATGGACAGGTATGAAATATAGGACTCATTTATACATAATGCAATAAATTTAAAAAAGCATAATAGCTTTATACATATGTTATAAAAATACGCATACACATATACATTCACTTGGATATTTACATTGTAACCTTACTGTTGACACAACATACATTTTATACTTGGTACTTTTTCTATTGTATTTTTCACTTTTTTAAACCACCAGTTACGTATTTTTTTGGCAATGTATGTATCTCTGTTTTGTTCTTTTTTGTTTCTTTTTCTGTTATTTTAAAAATAAAACAAATTATTTTACAAATAAGGCAAATATATGTGTCCCAGGATAATGATGCGAAATTGAATTTGAGTCGGTCACTTTTACTTACTTCAGCTGAACTGAAAATCTTTCTCCTTTGTCCTTGAGGACATTTGGTATGGGGTAAACAAGTGAAAATTAGAGCAGGTTATATTTGTGTTGCTATTAAAATGAGTGTTAATGCTTAATTTTAGAATTTGCAGGATGGATACCAAAGAATGAGAACACTAAGAGAGATTCCAGGATAATACCAAATCTTGAAAATGATTTATTAAAAAATTGTCCTTGAATAGTATCAGAAGGAACCAATCTCAAAACAGCTGGATGAACCCAAATGGCACGGAAGGTTTCCAGAACTTGACTCATGAGGAAGTCGGGTAGAAGGGCAAATCTTAGAGCCTTTTTTTTACCTAGTCTTCCACTGTTTGGAATGCTCACCCTGGTGCTTGGATAAATAGCAAGAAGGAAATTAATGTTTGTATTTACATTGATTGGAGAGGAAGGGATTACAAGAGAGTGAGCTGGCACATGGTTGGAAATATACAAAAGAAATTCATGAACACTGGCTGATTCCCTAGGACTGTTGAGCTGTCAGCCAACTAATCAACTAATTAAGATCATAGAGCTGAGCTTGTTAACTTGCAGTTAGTACTTTTTAGGGATGAGCTGTGCTGTGGAGAAAAGCAGCTCAGGAAGAGATGGCTTGTTTAAGCAACTTTCCAGGAGGGGAAAGCAGGTCAGCAACAGGGTAATGCAATACTGTAATGGCAAACACGTGATTAAGAGAGAGACGTTACAAATGTTGTAAATGTATGCATTGGTTGCAAGTTACTTTTTCCTTACAGTCATAATTCTGAGTGGGACTCTATTGAAGCAATTGCTAAACAAAGGCGACATATATTGATTAAGATGGCAGTTAGCGTTCTGTTGTGCAGTATGCTTACTTACATATTAAATTGTTCTAAAATAAAATGAGGTGGAATTATTCTCGTAGGGATTATGTTAAAGATTTGACCCATGTGTGAAATATAAAGAATGGTTAGAAGCAGAAAATAATGGAATATTGGAAATAGATACATTTAAAGAAGGCAGTTGGATGGATGAGAGTGCAGAAGGTATTTAACTGGTTGTTTTTTCCTTGATAGGTATATATTGGTGAACTTCCTCAAGATTTCCTTCGTATCACCCCAACGCAACAGCAGCAACAAATCCAATTAGATGCTCAGGCAGCTCAGCAATTACAATATGGAGGAGCTATGGGTACTGTTGGAAGACTGAGTATCACCGTAGTGCAGGTATTTTAAAAAGTACACTTTAAAATATATATTTCCATGCCAGCCTATAAAATTAAAAGAGCATCACTGGCTCCTGGCTAATAATTATTATGTATTGTTCTTACAGGGCAAAACAAATCATATGCATAGTAAGCATGAATTATTTTTAGAATTGTATAACGTTGTAGTAGTACAAACTACCTCTAAAATCATTAATCAGCCTCTACTATGAGCATATACACTTAGTTAATATCTGGTTTTTTATTAGGTTTTTAATCATCTTAACATCAGGTACATAAAATGTCTGAATGTGGTCCAGGAGGTTACAGATTCATTCCTACACAAAGGACTGGTCTCAGTTTCATTAACAGACTGCCCCTGGGGGCAAAAATGGACCCAGAAGGTACAGTCCAGTGGTCAACATCAATTTTCTTGGAAAAGTGCCTAAAAACATGGGTAGCTGCTTGGATCCAACATTCTTGGATTCTTTTAATCTTTTATTAGCTTTTTGATATTTCAGCCATTACATCCGTCTACAGAAGTTGTCCAAAGTGTTGATAGACCAGTCTTGAAGTGGTTTTTCCCATACTTAGACAGGCATCTCTAAAAGATGGTGATGAGAGATTTCTGCTTGACCCCATCATATTTATGCCATGGGGTTTTGCAAGGTCCCATTTTGTTCCTCATATTCACTGTCTATATGAACAGCTGGATAAGAATATTGAGGGATTAAGAATAAATGCCATCTCTAGGCTAATGACAATCAGTTCCATTTGTCCTTTACATCAAATTGAGGAGAGGCAGCAAAATGCTGAATTAATGCCTGGCTGCAGTAATCAAGGCCAAAAAAACTGAATTTCAATCTAGATGAGAAAATACCTCATCTATTTATGTAAATAGCATATAGCTTTAAACTTACCCCTTAAAAGATCAAGACTGTAACTTGAGATGGGGGCATGTGGGGTTCCTGTATCCATCTTTGATAGAAGAGACACAAGGTCTTTGTGACATAAATCATCTTTCTCCAGCTTAGGTTGTACCTCTGCTTGGATGGAGATAGCCTTGTTCGATAGTCTGATAAATTTTGTTTAGATTACAGCAGTATATTTATAGCTGAAGTTTTCCTTGAAGAAGTTTTGCAAAATTCAGTTAATACAAAATACTACGATGGCAAAACTGGAACTGAGTGATACAAACACATACTGCAGCTTTCTTTGCTATCTTCACTAGCTCCCACTTCATTTCTAATTCCAATTCAAGTTTCTGATTTTTACCTATAAATTCCTTCAGGGCTTGGTTCTACATTAAACAAAGGTCTCTTTTCTGTGTTTTTGAAAGGATTATTTTAAATTCAGGTGTTTTTTTTAAAAAACAGATGAATAGTAAATGAGCTCTGCTGGCAACTATCATGATATTTCAACCTAATTTTAGGAAAAAATAGTGAATATTTTGTAGGAGAAAGTAGTTTTATCATTTGGTTTTGAACTTTTCTGATAAGACAAGTCTTTTGGGATTATTTGGGGTATAATTTTCTGCTGGCCAGTTTGTTCAGCCAGGTAATTTCTCTGTAATGTTTATATTGCTCTGAATTTTGTAATTGGAAATCACCATATACCATATGTAAACATATCCCCCTTTGAAGACATTGTATGCAATTCATAGTGCTAAGGAAGGATGGCCTTGATTTTATTTAAGCTTTGTAGAAAATAACTGTTTTGGTTGATCTGATTAATATTGCAGTATTTATGTAATTGAGCTTTTACATGGTTGAGAGAACATTGACTTAGACTGAATTAGAATAGAATTATGTAGGTGTTTTCGCCTGGGAATTTGTATAATAGAAAGAATATCTTAAAAATTTATTCCTTTTATGAGTGTGGTTTTTTTTCTTGTAGGCAAAATTGGCAAAAAACTATGGCATGACGCGCATGGATCCATACTGTAGAATACGACTTGGTTATGCTGTCTATGAAACGCCCACTGCTCATAATGGAGCCAAAAATCCTCGATGGAACAAAGTTATTCAGTGCACTGTCCCTCCTGGGGTAGATTCTTTCTATCTTGAGATATTTGATGAGGTAAGATTGAAAAGGGTGGTGGTGGTGAACTACTTCACAATGCCTTGCCATTTCAGATTGGATCAGAGTACATATGTACATACTGTAATCAATGTAATTTTTGTTATTTTTCAAGTCATTTGTGAAATAGTCATGTTTGTTGTGGTAAATCAATGTTGGTTTAGCTGATTTGAAATGCAGGATTTTGATTGGCAGGTTTCAAGAATTTGTTCAAGAAGAATAAAAGCTTGTGATTGACAAATGTATGAATTAATGAATTTGTATTGTTTTTAACATATCCTGGCCTGTTAAATTTTCTGTAGCCGCTCTACCACCAGTTTCTCTCAACTATGTTACTTTTCATATCCATACTTGCAGCCCTCTCACTTGTGTTGCTAGATGTCAATTAACAGAAGTTCCCACGTACAGTATATACACTGTAGGTGTATCAGCAGGATACCACAAAGTAGAATGTGGTTGATGGTTTGGAGGAAAGTCAGGGAAATTACTTTTATAATTTTCTTGGGCTCTTATCCTACAAATGTTGTTTTAATATATTCTCTCACTGTGTCTTCAGATCCTGTGTGTTTACTGTGTATTCAGGTCCTACTCTTTGGTATAGGATTAGTCCAAGTCTGATAAATACAATTCTTCCAAGTGATTATATAAAGTGGCTAATTTATGCAATATTTCCCTAAAACCTGTGATATCAAGTCTTCTGGTGTAGTGAGTTGAGACAATTCAAAACTTCATGGTGCTTTTTTCAAAAACTTACTTCTTCCTCCACATGTTAGGTTCCATCCAGCCTAAAGTTATTGACTTTTTAAAACTATTAATGAAGGTGCTTTTCCAAGAGGCAACTGGACTTTCTGGTTTTTCTTGAAAATGTTTCTCTTTTCATTTTGCTTCTTGGATGAGAAGTTAAATGTCTTCAAAGAAAACCCAGAAAGTCCATTTGCCTCTTGAAAAAGCACCTTTGGGACAACCATGACCTGGATGACTGAGAATCTCCATAGATATTAATAAAAGAGATTTCATTAAAATCAGTCCTGAATAACTTAGCTTAAATTTCATTTACAGTTGCATCCAGTGAAATATTCCTGCCAGGGGAATGCCTTTTATCAGAACGGAGGGAGAACAATTTTTTGTCCCCATACATCTGTCTTTGATTCTTAGGGTGTATCCTAGCAAAACGTCAAAACAGCCAAAAATTCTACTTACCCAAAGATGTAGTTTTCCCACATTAATGAAGATGATGGCAGAATAGAACAATAAAACTGGAGAGCAGATTGCTTCTGTAATATTGATCACATGATGAATTTGAATGCATAAATTGTAGTGTTTCTAGTATACTGTCATGATAATTGAAGTAGATATTGTTATGGTACGACTTACTATAAAACATTCCTTTTATCTCTCCTTTTTTCCTTTTCCAAAAATGTTGGTCTTATATCTTTGCCAAGCAGAGAGTAGCTGTAATAAATGCAGCTCCTATTACCCCAAACAACTATATTCCAGTTTTTCTCATTTATTTTTCTGAGTTTGTAATTATTTCATATGCTTCTCAATTCAGGAGGAAGCTACTATAAAACTAACCATACTGTTGAATTCTTGTGATGTTACAAAAATGATAATGTTATGTAATTGCATACAGTTAGATTTTCAAAGCCTATAATTCCAAAGTAACAAATTAAAATATGAACAATGATAATTGTATTATTTTGGGCAACTGACTTACAAAAATAATTTTCTGAGACATATCTGATATCATGGTGCAAGTAAACACTATTTTGTGTGGTTTGTGATAACTTCCATTTTACTTTTTCTTCATTCAAATCTGTACTGTAAAATGCACATTGCTCTGCTTTGCTTTATCTGAAGGAAAATAAGATGTCAAAACATGTCCCAAAGAATCAGTTTGGTATAGTGGTTAAGGCATCAAGCTAGAAACCAGGAGATCATGATTTCTATTTCTATCTTAGACATAAAGCCAGCTAGGTGACCTTGGGCCAGTCACTCCACAGAAGTGGAAGCAAACCACTTCTGAAAAACTTTGCCAAGAAAATGGCACAGAGTTTTCCAGGGAATCTCCAAGAATCGGACACAATTGAAGGGGGAAAATGTGCAATAGTAGGACTTTATGAAACTAGGTGACTTATTATGGTAAAAAAATATTCTCTATTTTTCTCTCTTGTCATTGTTTTCTACACCAGTCCCCTTTGAAAAATCAACATTAATACCATGAAGAACAATGTATGTTTATCTGGCTATAGAAAACTAAATAGCTATTTAGAGATTGGAAGTGTCTCAAATTTCCTTTTACTTCTCCTGGAGGACTAAGTGAAGATTGCTACAGATCTAATCCATAGAGACTAAAATTCTCAGCAACTTCATTTATAATATGCTTGTCTTCCATAGAGATTAAACATAAATAAAATAACAAAAGCCTTATTTGTATATTTATATGAGCAAATGTAGAAATTTTTATCTATTTTGAAGCTTGCTTCTCAAATACATCTAGTCTTTTACATGTATTCAGCAATGGAATATTTTTCATACAATCATGCTAAAGCTTGAGGGTGTCTGGAAATGACATATAGCTGAGCATATTAAAGCAGGAATTCAATCAATGTGATTCATGTGGTCTGGGTTTAATTCTTCATCTGCAGGTAAGCTAATCCTCAAATTTTTAACCAAAATATCACAAAAACTGAGACATCTACAGATAATTACATGGCATTTTGGTTAAAAGTTCAAGGCTCTTCTTAACAGCAGGTAGACATATCCAGGTACATATGAGACATACGAGTACTTTAAAAAAATATTACCATATGGATAAGTCCACCAACAAGTAAGCTGAACTCAATTTTGGGGTGTATTTTGACACCTAAAAATCTGGGTTTATCTGTGAGTGTATGTGGCAATATTTCCCCCTCTTAATTAATTGACTTAATTGCCTGGGAAGAAATTAACTTAAAAAAAGGGATTGCAATTTTACCTTACCTCATCTGATCTAGCATTTAGGAAAGCCATCTTTTGGAGTATAGTTCTTCATGTATTTAGTTTTCTTCTATTTTTCAGAGAGCTTTTTCAATAGATGATCGCATTGCTTGGACCCATATTACTATTCCTGAGTCACTGAAACAAGGAAAAGTAGAAGATGAATGGTATAGCCTGAGCGGAAGGCAGGGAGATGACAAAGAAGGAATGATTAACCTGGTCATGTCCTACACGGTAAGCTAGGCAACTTAAGCTATTGGCTTTAGTTAGGAGTTGAATATCATAAAATATTGTTTAATGGAGAATAAGGGAGAAAGAAAATGTTACTTGCTAGTGATGACTTATTCAGATATTGTGATATGGTTTCCATTCCAAATTTTCACTGAATCACTAAACTTTCATTTTCTTAAATTTATAGAGTACTCATAAATTAAGAAATACCAAAGGAATGATGACAGTTTTTCTTCAAAACAAATCATGGAAAACTTAGGAAATGAGTAAAATTTTAGATTTTTAAAATAAAGATGCCTCTCAATTGCATATTTGTTTTTAAGGCATATTATTGTATTCTGCTTAGAATAGTTTCTAGAATTTGAATTAATTGAAGAGCCTGCATGAATAATATGGGACAGATATATTGATTGAGGATAGGAAAGTTACAGTTTTCTATATTTGTTTGTATTCTTGGACACAGAAGTTAACCCTATAGCACCTTGTTTAAAGAATCAAATATATCTTGCTAACTAAATAAAATATGTATTTTGTATTGTGGAAGCTGTTATTAGAGCCAGGCTAGAAAGCAGGAGACCATGAGTTCTAGTCCGGCTTTAGCCATGAAAGCCAACTGGGTGATCTTGGGTGAGTCACAAACACCCAGCCCAACTTACCTAACAGAATTATTGTGGAAAATAAGAGGAAAAAGGTGTTTGGGATATGTTTGCTACCTTGAGTTATTTGTAAAAATTATAAAGGCCAGATACAAAGAAATACATTTTGCCTTTCAAATATTGCATATTGTTTTCTGTAAACTCTTATATAATGATTCACAAAAGACAGGACTGCCAGAATTTCAGCCAATCAAGCAGCTCTTCAGAAATCATTTTAGAATAATTTTAGAAACTTTTATAAGTCTTTTATATTTTGAAGTGAAATAATACCTAAAATAATACTTAAATACCAGTTTTAAGTTTGCCAAAATTGATTAGACTAATTTAAACTCTGTAAAAATTACAATATTTTCCTTTAAAAAACACTGTAGGCTCAGAAGCATTTCCCTGAATTTTTTTGTTCTACCAAATTCTTGTTACAGAATTCATTGATTCAAATTGTTATTAAGTACAGCACAAATAACTGATTCAATTGAAGAGTTTATGTAAATACTTTTCTTTCTGCTTGCCTTTTTTTTTGTACATATTTTTAAATACTCTTTTTCTTATTATCCTATTATTTCCTATTTGAAATCCAGTCTTTACCAGCTGCTATGATGATGCAGCCCCAGCCTGTGGTCCTGATGCCAACAGTATATCAGCAAGGCGTTGGATATGTACCTATTACAGGTATGATACAATTTTCCATTTTTAAAACCAATTTTACTAAAAAGAATAAACAGAGAGGATGGGAGAAGTTGTGTTCTCTGAAGTAACTGAAATATTGAATGAGAAAACATCATCTGAAGGTAATAAACATATGTTGTTCAAGTTGTCTACAAGGCTTCAGTGAGGTCAATGTAATATTATATACTATTACTTTAGTTTTGATGTAATTCTAAACTCTCATACTATGAGAATGAACCTCGATGATTTTTGGGCTTCCTTTGGGCCATTGTATCCCACCCCACCCTAAGTGCAGCTAGAAAGAGGAGATGGAAGCTTTTAATTCCAGTTTAAATAAACTGCGGCTTGCTAAGTAATCCCAACTTGATCAAACTATTATTTGTTTAATTATGAATATTGGAAGCAAAATAACTTCAAAGTATAGTTTATTTCCACTAAATGCAGGGTATATTCACACATAATGCTAAAGTACCATCAAATTAACTAGTCATTAAGTGATTTGCTTGGTTTGTCCCAAATGTCTGATGAAATGTTTTGACTCCTAAGACCCATTTCTAGAGTGTCTGGCTGGTTGTTAGAAAATAGGCTGTTCAGGAAAAAGGCCAGTATATGTTAGGGAGATGAAACTCTTCACCAGTTTTTCCCCATTCAATCCATTGCTCAATATGCTCTTTTGGATGTAAAAAAACAAGTCACAGCAGTGGAAATACAGTTTGAAAGCTCCTGCCAAATATTCTAAGATGGGAGGCCAGAATAAGGAGTTCAGTACCGGCCCCTCTTCTTAAATTTATTGCAGAGCTTTGGATAAGATAAAATAAACCAGTTTACGTTATGATTACGGCTGTGGAAAACCACAATTTTGCTATCGCTAACTACATTATAGAGACAGCCTACAGTTCAGAATGCTCCTTTTTCCCATGGAGGATAGGCATGTAAAAGGCCTGAGGTCTGTTTTTTAATAATAAGTTAATAATAGTGTGTATACTCTAGTTTCTCTTCAGATCGTATAAATCTTTCACCTTTTTAATAATAGTGTGTTCCAAATAGCAATGTTATGGCAGGCAGAGTGCTCTGCATTTTTCTGTCTTGTTCTTCTACATTCACATGGTTCCACAGGCCCTATGGCATTTCAATGTCTTGTAATAATAAAATGACTTCTTTAATATTGCTGCTGCTACATTAAGTTGTTATAATAGATATCTATTGAAACTATCATAAGTTGTATATTTACTTTATTCTACAGTGCTGACTTTTTCCTGTGACAGGAGTATTATTATTATAGGTAATCTTGGAACTTTCTCCCAAGGAGATGTTTTTCCCCCAAGAGTTGCTTTTTCTAGTGCTACTACACACAGGTTCTTCTCAACATCAATACTTTTAAAAAATGAACTTTTATGGCATCTTTAGCAAATAAGCAATATGTCCTACTAACTTTTGATTAGGCATATAAAGAAGAAGAGGTGTTGTGTCAGGTGTGAAAGACCATGTCCACACGTGAAGGTTCAATTAAAATGATTTATTGCTAAAATCCTGTGCACAGAAATCTTCTCAACTAATGGTTGGCACCTGTTTAGAGTTAGATAAGGGTCAACTGTATTCAAGGGAGGGGTTGAACTTAATTCTCTTATGATCTTTTCATTCTGCCTCCCAAGTTCTGCCATCCCTTTTCCTACATATTTCCTCTGTTAATTTGAGATGTTTGATGTGAAAAAAAATGAGATGTATGTATTCTCGTAGTAATACTAACAGCTGTGTCTTTTCCATTGCTGTTACTGTAGCTAATGTCCCTGTTAGCATATCTCACTGGTCTATCTACCCTCTCGGTCATCTCAGCAGCTTCCCTTTTCTCTTTTTCCCCTGCTCCCCATTAGATGCTGGTTCCAATGGGCTTAGCCTTTTCCCATTCTTTCCCCACCCCCGCCACCACATCCACTGTTGCCTGGAATAAACAACACCTTTTCTCCATCCTATGGACCAAAATAAATTTGTTTCACTTTAGGCATGAACTACTTGAAACCCAATTGTTCCATAATATAATTGTTCATGCATGGAAAATAGGTACTCCTTGTTTAGCAGGCAGAGTTGAGACTGGCAACATGGTCGTTAAGTGAAGCAGTCGCTACATTAAATTCTAATGATATTACTTTTGCTTTCCTTTCCTTTTATGCTATTATGACCTGCAAAGGTAATAACGTAAGATTACTTTTCCATTAGTGTCCTAACTGGAAATGGTCACTAAACGAGGATTACCCATATGTTGTACTTCTCACATGATTTTCCTTTTCCTTTGAACTGGATTTTTTTTTTACAAGCACAGATTCATTTGAAAGTGTATTCTACAGGGTGATGTTATGTTTTAAGTTTCAATGAATAAAACAAAGATCCAGGTACGATAGTCCACTCCAAGCACTTACTGGATACTGCAGATTTTCTGAGTTATTTTCTTATGATTTTCCCAATGATTTAGCAGGCAATTCTCTGACACAACTAGCTGGAAAACAGATACGACCAAGGTATTGAACAAAATTGCTCTTTTGAGGCCTCTTTTAAAAACTGATTCTGAACTGTTTCACAAGTTCTACCCTACCAAGTATCAGAAAAAGTGATGGGGATAGATATGTACTTTTCTAGTACATATTTTTAGCTGCAGATTCTTGCTTGGCAGCTCTATTCAAAATAACCTAGATATTTTTAGGGTGGGATATTATATCAGAGGTCAGCAAGATGAGCTTGCAAATTTCAGGTAGGGTTGGTAATTGGATAGAGCCATCTGAGGCAAATGGAGAAAACCATTGAAGAATTAATAGATTACATTGTCTACTATGATGATGAAATGATATTAGATTTTATTATTTGCATACTGTTGTAAGTCTTATAAGAGGGCGTTAAAGAAATTGAATGAATTAATAAATGGAGTAATGTATATTAGTCACCAGAATTAAAAATTAGCAAATCTTGTAGTACAAAAAAACAATTTTCTTGTGGTATAGGCTATTAGAATTTATGTTCACTTTGTCAGATAAATGAAATATTCACGTCAGTATATAAATAGCAACCAATTTGTGCTGTATCCAACATCTGAATGTGTTTTAGAATTTCAGGCAGAATACATGAAGATTTGTAGATGAATACAGATAGGGATCAAATTGCTTCTTCAGTCCACCACTCAGCATTAAGTTATCCATGTTGAGATAAATGCTTCAATGACCTTTATATAATCATATTATTAATATATTTGGCTTATTTCTACAAGTTTTTTTTAACGGGCAAGTCTTGAAAATAGAAACTGTCATTGATAAGACACTTCTGAGTTGGAAAAAGAAAGTTGGAAGAGATGAGTCAACAAAATGAAGAGATGCAGGAGAACAGACTAAAATGCACTAAAGATGTTCTTTCAGCCTCTTGCATAAAAAAAAACTATCCTGGGGTTCAACAGAATTGGATAATTGTCATACAGTTTCCAACTTTCTCTTTTTAAGGAAGGTTGTCAGAAAGGTGATTGACTTGCAGCTTCAAAGGATCTTAGAGGAAGTGAATAATATAGATTACTTTTAATCTGGTTTCCGGCCAAATCATAATACTGAGACAGCATACTTGTTGATGATTTGATGGCAGATATTGGATCTATTCCGGCTTTCCTTGATATTTCACCAGCTTTCAGTATCATCACGCTTGGTATCTTTCTGGACAAGCTAAGAGAGTTGGGAGAGGGATGCTATTGTGGTTCCCCTTCTTCTCTGGGATCAGTTCCATGTGCTGCTGGTAGGTGGTAAGCAGTCTAATCCTAGGCCCATACTTTGGGGTGTGCTTCCATTTTAGTTTTTTTTACATCTACATGAAATCTCTAGGAAAGTATGCTAGCAAAGTACATCTCTGCCCCTTCTTATCCAAATGATGCTGTTCTGCCTTCGTTCCTGCTGGCTGTGAATACCTGAATCGGAAAGAACAGGCTTTTGCTCAACTCTGGCAAGATCAAATGGCTGTGGGTTTTGAGTTGCCTTGTCTGAGAACTGGACATTTTCCATTTTTTAGATCAGGTGGGGGAGGGCATGTTGCGCACCCCTGCTCAGATCCAGTATGTGCTTTTTTTGGGTGTGTGTGTGTGTGTGGTCCTTTTGGACTTGCAGGTCCTGTTCAAAGACCAGGCAGCAGCTATGAGTAGGAGACCCTCTGTAAAACTTCATCTAGTATGTCAGTTGTACCATACTGGTTACTCATGTCCTTGTTTTAGCAATGCAACACCTCTACTTAGAAACTGCACTGGCTCCCATAGGCTTCTTTACAATTGAAAGTGCAATTATCACATAGAAAGCCCTTCATCAATAATAAGCAGCATCTTTGCAGAACTGCTTGTCTTTTTTTTTTTTGCATTCCCCATATAGGAGTGGACATTTTTCATGTCCTGTCCTTGAAAAACATGCTACTTGAGGCATGCCTTGTTATAGCATCTCCCCTGTTGAATGGTCTTGCCCCCACCCAGAAAGATTTGACTGTTAGCTTTTTGAAAGTCTTTGAAGACCTGTATGGTCCCTGAGGCATTGGGGCCAGGGTGTTAGATGAGTTCATCCAGCAAGATATAATATCTCTGGTTATTCTCATATGGGGTCCATTGGGTTTTTGTTTTTTATTGTTGTATGCTGCCTGGAGTCACAGTTTTTCAAGAAGGGCAATCATGTACATCTTATAAATAAATATGTATGAAACTATTAATAGGCCAAAGCTAATAGATACTGAGAAGATTTCATACAATAGATTCAGCCGTTTAAGGAACAAAATCGTAGAATTTAAGATCTGAAGGGCAACTGTTGGAATTTTTTCCAGCTTTCTTCCTACCAGGGTATTTCTCATATAACACAGAGTAATATCTGTTTTCCATGTCTTATTCTTTCCCCTCACTTTCATCCGTCCTTAGGGCTTGAATATTTTGCTCTGGGTAAGTTGTCTTAATTCTTTTTGCATTCCATCCCATCTAACAAGAATTCTGCATGATATTGTATAAATTGATTTTTGTTTGTATGGTATGCTTTATGTTGGAATGCAGAACATTGCACGAGGATGTCACAATACGTAATCTTATTAGTTAACCCATTCCATTTTCAGTAGGTAATAGAACCATAGCTATATGGAAATAAACTAGTGGTTACTTAAGAATATCTAACAACTACAAATCTTAATTTAATTTTAATGTATTCATCTTTAATACACATACTTTATTATTTAAATGAATATATCTAATTCATTTAAATAAATATACTTAATCATTATTAGCAGATCAGAAGATACAGTACCAACCTCTGTATCATCACTGGAAGTACTGTATTTTTCGGACTATAAGACGCACCGGTGTATAAGGATTTCAAAGAGGTAAATAAGAAAAAAAAGTTTTTGTTCTCCCCGGCCCCAGGAGCAGTCTGCAAGGCTCCCAAACCCTCTGTGTTTTTCACCCGTTTTTGCAAAAAATGGGGTGCACAAAGGGTTTGGGAGGTCTGCAGACTGCTTCTGAGGGCTGAGGGAAGGCAAAAACTCCCCCATTTTTGTAAAAAACGGGTGAAAAACAGGGTGCGCAGAGGATTTGGTAGGCCTGCAGACTTCTCTTGGGGCCGGGGAGGACAAAAACTTATTTTTCTTATTTACCTCTTTGAAATCGTGCGTCTTATACACCAGTGTGTCTTATAGTCCAAAAAATACGGTAATACCTCTTATCAGAGTACAAAGGAACAATACTGTATACTCTGCTAAAGTCAGATGATGGCAGCCTGAGGTTCTTTGCTCAATTCAAAAGTCTTGTTATGACCAATCTGCCCCTTGCTTGGGAAAACGAGAGGCACGGGGAGAATCCTCCTAGCCTCAGTTGTTGCTTTCTTTAGGTGCACTCCCATCAAAAGGACAGGGCTTCTAATATTTGTAGTAGTCTTATGACTCTCCAAAGTGATTAATGAATTGGAGTGACTTCTGGGAAGCTTTTTATGGTCCTCAACATATTACATTTAACAACTCCATTCTTCGTTTTTATCGTAGAAAATGAGAGCAAAGTTATGGAAGCTGGTGGGACATAGGAATCTAGTAAGAGATTTTCCACCTGTACCAAAATGAGTGAACCATGATTATGCCATTTTAAAAAATGCATAAAGAAAAAAAAATCATGAAAAAGATAAGGAGAGCTCTTCCTTGATTTTCCCACACCCTAAAGTTCAGATTGCTTAGCTGATTTGTGAAGGGACCCATGATTTTATGATTATTGTAAATGTGAACAATTAAGACAATGCTTTTGTAAGATAGTTTTCAGTTTCCAAACTATTCTTGCTGGTTAGAACTTGTTCCCTCCAAGGGAAAAATCAGATGCTCCAGAGATTTACATGACAACTTCTCCATGTTCCCACATGTAGACAGCAGAAAAGATCCACCAAAGGCAAAAAAAGAGAAGAAAACAAAACAAAAGAAAACCACTGGAAACTGCAGTCCAAATCATAGGCTGAATGCAACTTGAAGAAGTAGCTAGACAGGTTGCCGAAATTGCATGTCAACAACAAAATGATTGGTGATTTATCTCCTATGCTTCTCAAGAAAGGACAGGCGCAATTACTGTCATCACATGCAATTTATCTTTCTCAGTGTGTTGGGAGGTAATTAACCTCCCCGTTATATTACTTAGTGTATGGCATATCATATAAGGACTAGCAATATATATTAACATTTCACTTAGATTAGTAAGATGCAATAAAATATAAATGCTAAAAAAAAAAAATATGTTCAAATATCAGTGTCTAGGTCAGTGATGGCTAACCTTTTTCTCCTTGCGTGCGAAAAATGACAGTGCACGCGTGCTAGCTCGCGCACGCACACACACCAGCACAGAAACCCTCCCCCTGCACACTGCACTGCACATGCGCACGCCTCCCCCCTCCATTGTGCCGTTTTTCGCCCTCCAGACAGTTCAGATAAAACGCGCCCACGGGACTTCCGGTTTGCCTGTTGGGCTGTTTTTCA
>JANHFT010005893.1:25560-35825 GCA_032467955.1 Pseudoxenodon macrops | reverse complement strand
GGAGGCAGCAGAGGCGCACATTAATGACATCAGCAGACTCGGTCCTATCAGAGAGCAGACAGAGTCATTCCCAGTCCCAGTCCTGGAGGCTATATCCACCATACGAGAAGGAGCGTATCAGGTAAGACCAATGCCCCATCTCATTTGCTAGCTGTTGGATTCTGTCTGTCAAAGCTGTAAGGATACGCCTCCTTTACCAATGGTCCCCAGCTTTTGACTCAGTCCTAGCTAAAAGAGAGACGTGTTTTTTACTTAGGTCTACAATTCCTGGATACTTTTCAAAATTGAATGATTCTACCAACAATACAGCTATATCACCAACTTTGACACCTGTACCACCATGTAATTCCAGCGTGAAGAGTGTTCAGCTTGCACCTGCTGAGGGCCGCTCTGCGGCAGATCAGATCACCAGGAGGTGATTCTGAGTGGGCAGCCAGATCGAGCTTTGCTCGCAGCGCTGACCCTGGGGCTTTATGGACCTGCATTACCACTCCTTTAAATCCAGCTCCGCGCTCTGCCATTAGCTGAAAGTGGCCAGGCAGATAAACCTTGGACTGTCTCCCTGACAGCCACCACAGTGGATCGAGCCACCGACGTTGCGAGCCTCTGCCCAGTTCACGGCCATACCTGCGAGTAGCCTCTGGCCACATTTCTTGAACAGCAATGCCCCCTGAGGCATTCTTCCTTGGCGGCAGAGTTTACAAAATGGAAAGCGCGGCTGCCACTTTAAGTGGAGAAGCCGCTGCAACGGCAAAGACTTCAGCCAGCGCAAAATGGAGCGGCAATGCCATAGGGGCCTTGGGACCGAGGTCTGCAGGCAGGAAAGCCATGGCCAAACTCTCTAAAAGAGCTTTTGACTCAGTCCTAGCTAAAAGATACATGTGTTTTTTACTTACGTCTACAATTCCTGAATACTTCTCCAAATTGAATGACAGTTATTCTACCAATGATACAACTATATCACCAACTTTGACACCTATACCACCAACTAATTCCAGTGTGAAAAGCATTCAGTTTGAATCTGCTGAGGGCTGCTTTGCGGCAGATCAGATCATTAGGAGGTGATTCTGAGTGGGCCATTCAAAGGCGGCAGCACGGCACCAAAAAGCAGTTGAGCGTGAAATGGCCAGGGTGCTGAAGGAAATGGAATGGAGGGAAGCAGCCCTAACAGTTAAGCAGGCCTGTTCCCACCAAAATGTGGGACAACCATTGGAAATAGCTGAGGACTTTGACAGCTGGCCTTCCCAGGCTTTGTCACCAGATGGCGCTGGAGAGCAGTTCCTTGCAGCAAGCTCCAAGTTGCCAAGCAACAATGAGTCATATTTTGGTTCACTTCCAGACCCATTTTCTGCCACAGCTTCCTGGAAACAGCCTTTAAGGCAAAGAGCCTCATCTATAGAGGCTACCTTTATTCCAACAGTGGGCCTCTGTCCAGATGCTGCACAGGAATTTCAAATCCTTGCCTCTATGGGAGCCTTGATTTCAGAGGCCACCAAGCAGGGGATAGCAGCTGGTTTGCAACAAGCCAAAGAGCTGCTTTGGTGCACTCTGACCATCCCTTACCTCCGGATTTTTCCCACCTGGGCTAGGCTCCAGGTGAAAATTTCACCATGCAAGGACCATACTCCCCTACTTCATCTAATCAATCCCCGTCAGAGGAGGAGATGTATGGGGACCTGGATTTGTCAGAGGACGAAGGCCTGACACCTGACCAGCCTACCATTGCTGGTCTTTTCTGTCCAGCTTTGTTTAAATCCTTGCTGTTCAAAGCAAACAGTACCACCCACCTGGAATCCCATCTGCCAATCCCAGATCCAACTTCACAAGGGGATGATGCTTTGGACTTGCTAATCTTTGAGCCAGCCTCTGAGGCCAAAGTGGTGCCTTCCCCAAGACTATTCTTGGATGTTGGCAGTGGTACTCCCCAGGGGCAGGGATTAATCCCAGCTCCTTGGATAGGAGGTTCTATAATATGGGTGCAGACCTATCCAAGGCACTCAAAGTGTCTGTAGTGGGCTCCCCAGTGGCAGCGTTGACTACCAACTCAGTGATGACAGATTCCCCAGAGGATGGTCTCTGTACTGAAGACAAGCGAGCGGAGCATTCGCTGAGGAAGGCGCACCAGGCTGCGGTTTCGGCAGTGAAAGCGTACCAACATAACATAACATTCTATAGTTTCAGATTACTGATGATCAACAAACAGAATGACTATTTGGATACCAGCAAGAAGATATATTATTATAAAGATGTTAGGGAGTTAAAACAATTTGATTTTGGTTAATTGTTGTGGATGATGGGAAGTTCTTTGTTTCATGATATACTAGGATAACAGCTTTCATCGATTATTATATTCTGTGACTCTAATCACCTCCAATGTTCACCAACATCTTTCATGCAATGTTAATGATCAAGAATTGTATCTGGTATTTTATTGTACCTGCTTAAATGCTTTTTATTTATATGTTTAGAATTAACTGAATTTCTTAAAGGGGAGATTTTACACACTGCAACACATTTAAATTCATTAGGATTTGATATTTTCCAATCAGTCTCCATTCTCTTGTCTTTTTCCAGGGATGCCTGCTGTTTGTAATCCAGGCATGGTACCTGTGGCAGTTCCACCACCTGCAGTCAACCCTCAACATGTATGTAATGAAGAGGATCTAAAATCTATCCAGGACATGTTCCCCAACATGGACAGAGAAGTAATCCGTTCAGTACTAGAAGCTCAGAGGGGGAACAAGGATGCTGCTATCAATTCCTTGCTTCAAATGGCAGAAGAGGCTTAGATCATTCTCATACTGCCCTTCATTGTTGTTACCTTTAATTTTGATTTGCCAAGCCAGGAATTTAGTTAGGAAAAAAAATGCCCAAGCAAGCAACCTATCTGAGAGGCTGTGATCCATTTTTGTCATGGGTGGTCATTGGCATATTGGTTTTTACAGATAACCTTACAGAAATCTCAGCCATTTTATAGCTCTTACTTCTACCCTGTCTGCATTTCTGATGAAAGGTAGTGTTGAAATACCTCTGCCAATTCCCCTCCCCACTTTTTTTGTTTGCTTTTCAAAACCAAGAAAGTTTCTTTTCCACTTGTATGCGTTATGCATTTGGAAGTCCGGGAGTAGGGTGAGTATCAGTTGAGGGATGAGGGAGACTGCTGTTCTATAAAGTGCTTTTATTAAAAGCAATTGGTCTCTCAAACAATCCTTTTCTGTGAGACAAAACGTGATCACACAGCGCCCTTGTTTAGTGATATTTGTAATACTTCCTACTATAGTGATACTAGCTTTGTTGCAACTTTCACAATTTTACTAATGAAAGATCACTTTTCAATCTACTAATTGGGCACCAATGCAATGTATTTATAGTTTTTAATTTGCTTCATGAAGTGCTGCTGTGCTTCTGAACTTACAATCAGTAAGTTCATCGTTTTGCAAGACACAGAAACATACTGGTAGTTCTTGGGTTAGGAGCATTTCTTCAGCAACCATTCAAAATTATTACAGAGTTGAATGAGGAGGACTTATGATGGGTGCTTGAAATTGTTGTCATCGCAGCATTTTGCAGTCCCATTATCACCAGCTTCCCACAAACAAAGTCTGGGGAAACTGGCAGGAGATCACAAGTTACTCTTGCAAGTCATTTCTGTTGCCACCACTTTTTCTCCCAAGGAGCCCCTGGGTGCATGAAGATCTTATACTCCATCTCCCAGAGCACCTTGCCACCTGCATTCCATCGTACCTGCCCAGAGCCCTTGCCTACCTGCACTCTGTAGCACCCATCCACACCACCAAGTCTGCCCATAGCTTTTGCCCTTTGCCTGCTTGCTAGGGATGCCATTTCAGTGCCTCTTTCCACATCATGGTCATGTGAGGTCCTTGCTTACCAGCTGGAATTGCTGTTGCTAAGTGATGCGGTCACATGTGTCACATTTTATGACATTGCTTAATGGCACAATTGCTATCGTAACCTGAGGACTACTTGTATGCCAGAAGGGGACAGAAATCTTCCTGATGTGTTTTTATGATTGTTTGCTCCTATATTTGTGAGAAACTCATAAAATTGAAGCAGTGGAATGTTATACTGTAGAAATTCAGCATTACTAATGTAATATACTTCCTTGTGATAAACAATAATGCTTTGAAAAGAAACATACCTTGTATGGATGAAATCTGACCCTTTCTTTTACCCTTTTGACAATTCATTTTAAGGTATAACATTTCAATGGAATATTCACTGTTGTAAGGTTTCATAAGATTCCAATTAACCTTAATTCTATTAAACACAAAACATGAAAAAAATTCATTGCCACAAATGAAGACATGCCACGTTTAGAGTACAATCCCAATATACAGAAGCTGTACATAATAATTTTCTATTAGAGTTGTAGATCTGTTGGAGGTAACAAAGTTTATATTTGTTTAAAGTTGGAAAAAGTGAAACAATGCACTTTAATAGACACATTTTACATGGTATTTGAGGTTTTTATTGTTTTAAACATTTTTAAATGCTGTCTATAATTGCCAGACTATTTTTTATTTCCTAAAGTGTTTGAAGACAATAAGGCATCAAGGTGATCATGATTTTTATTGCTTTGAAAGAAGAAAAACCTCATTGTTTCCTGCTTTTTTCTCTCTAATAGAAAAGATCTATTAGAAATGCTTTATTGTATCATCATGAAACTCCTGGCAGAGCTAGCTATAGTTAAAATATTTATTTTTTTAATTGTCAAAATATATTGAGAAAATAATTTTAAATACCTTATCAGATCCATTTATTGTTTTGTTTAATTTCTAGATATTTTACTCTCATAAATTTAATGGATTAGTATTTGTGAATGCTAAATCAGTCATTTCCTCTTCTGTTGCTTTTTACATGAAATAAGTGCTTTTCAAAAGCTCCAGAAGAGGTATGTATGTGTCCATCTAAAAATCAACTGTGTTTCTTTCACCATAGTTTGCAGTAATGTCAGATTAATGTTACAGTTAATGTCAGTCATATATCAGTAATACATTGGTGAATTCTTGTGAGTTTGTTCAGCTAAGACCCTTAAGATATTTTATTAATTAGAAGCAAGGAGCCAAAAATCTGGAATATACCATAGTACCATCCCAGTGGAATAACGTGAGCTGCATAATATGGCTATGTAGATTTTTCAGTGATGCTTCACTTGTGAATGAAGTGTCTTTTTGGATCAGGAGGCGGCAAGCTATGAAGCAGCGTCAGCTGAAGCATTGGCACAGTTACTTCATGTACCTTCTAAAGTCTTGTGTTTGCATTTTGAGATGCATTTCTGTACAGATAGTTGGCTTCTGGATATTTATTGAGCCTCGAAGACTGCTGCTTTTTTTATGCGTGCATGGTGCACGTCCAGAGGGATTTCTGAAGAATCTTCATAACTATTGCAAAATTCAAAGAAAGGTTAGACCTAGTTCTAGATGTTTAAGTTTACTCAGAGATAGACAGTGAGGAAGGTTTTAAAGAGCATGTCGGTGAATTGTATTCTTGCTCTTTTTGAAATTAAATCCGCATTCAGATAGATCCAATGGGTTGTTTGGTTTTCTTGCTAATAAGGCTATTCACCAAAATCTGATCACCATTTTTCCGCTGACAAAAATATTTTTAGAGGGATTTTTAGAAGAATTCCTCTCATTTTTCCAGAATACTTATTTGGAAGGGGTAAAGGATCTGGAGGTTGAGAGAAGGAAACTGGCAAAGACCCTGGCTCTCACTTTGCCATTCAGCCAGTTGGGAAGCTCTGCTGGATGAAAAACTTTGCAATGACAGAGTAGTCCATTCTCAAAAGAGTAGGATGCAAGCATTGTTACAATTACAGCCATGTTTTTGTGTTCATTCCTGGATGCACTTTGATTCTATAAACAAAGTTGGAAATGCTTCCCATGGATTTCAGTGAAATTTGCAAAGTTGGGATGCAGATTTTTGAGGTATAGAGCTGAAATGCACCATTTATCTACCACTTAAAAGTAAATGCTAGGCAACATACAACTCTTCCTTGCATTTTTCATTATATTCTTTGTGATAGCAGTTTGTTGTACAATCCACAGCATTTCTTCACAGCCCAGAAGCTGTGATAAAAGTCTGAAGTGCATTGACAGTAGCTTTAAACTCACCAAGAATCCAAGACTACTTAAATTCAGGAACATTTTGCCTAGCTAGATGCTTGCCACCTTTTATTCAATTCTGTCTGACTATGTGCTGATGATTCTAAGTGTTTCCCTTTCTAGATATTATTGCCTGTGTTGGCTGACCTGTAATGCTGTACTGAGGGTGTTTTGCTGTAATTCTGAGAACATTTCTTTATTACTCTTATTCATATTCAGCTGTTTGCATTATACAACTTATTTCCCATTCTATCTAATTTAATAAATGTATATCAAATCATTTATGACCATGGTCTTTTATGGGAGGCATGTTGCTTCAAACCATGACAGCTGCTGCTGAGGCTATCTGTATTCATAAAGCATTAGCAGTTTGTATTCAAATACGGAATATCTAAAGTCCTAAAGCTTCCTTGACTAATTATTCATTTGTTTGTGTGTAATGGAATATCTCCAAGAATGAAGGCATGCATTCTTTGAAGGATGGAACAAATCCATTTAAAATCAGTAACCTTCAAGGACTGGAATGGTGTCCTTGAGTCAAATAAATCTAGATTTGAGTTGATTTTCAGTTAATTCATATTGAAGTTCTTTGCAAGCAGTATGGCAGGAATGGTAGCTGTTTCAGTATACTTTTGGAGGTAAGTGCAAACTTTACTGAAAACCTTTTACTTCAGCAAGTGTTATCAATTTCTTTTACAAAAACGTTGTCCACTAAGGTTATTCAGTTGTATATCTTCGTTATACACTTTTCATCCTCTTAACAAAAAGTACAAAATGAGTAGAGAAATAATAAAATGGCCTCTTTCTCAGCCCTCTCCAGTCAGACACAGAGAAGTGTCTCTGCTGCTGCAGTGACTGAAAAGGAATTGAGGAGATTGTGCAACCGCCTCTTGTAGATCCGCTATAGGGCATTGCATGTCAAAACAACTAGACACAAAGACAGTTTTTCCCCCACGCCACCACTCTGTTAAACACCTAATTCCGACAACACTGATTTATGCCAAAGGATATCTAACCATGTAGTAGGCCTGTATTACTATTATCCTTCTAATCTTTCCTATTATCTATTGGTATCCTATTACCTATTACTATCGCTTTGTTGGTTGTATCTTATGAGCTTACGATTTATCACTTTGTTGCTTTTATGTACACTGAGAACTTATGCATTGGATACAAATTTCCAATCACACTTGACCAATAAAGAATATTCTATTCTATTCCACTCCACTCCACTCCACATACCTGCCTGTGTTAAATTGTATTGCTTTAGACTCCTGGTATATTTGAGTGTTTGACAACACTTTCTCCACCAGAGAGATATCCAGGTACAGAGCTTCATTTGGGAGTTGTTGTAATGCTTTGTTAAGTTTTGCAAAAAGCAAGCCATTTCTTCATATCCTACGAAGGGTGGTTGCACAATCTCCTCATTTCCTTTTCAGTCACTGCAGAAGCAGCAGCAGAGACCCTTCTCTGTGTCTGAGTGGAGAGGACTGAGAAAGAGGCCTTTTTATTATTTTTTCTATTTATCATGGCAATCCATGTGCCTGATGCAATAACTTGATAAATCTCAGGATAGTAGAAATGCAACATAAATGAAAGTTACATCTGTTAGTCATCCAGTGCAGCCTCAACAAATGAAGTCAGTAAAGTATTCTGTTTGTGACTCATGATGATACACAATTTCTTCAATACAACCAAGGAAGCTAATCTGGGATCCCAAGGGAATGGACGAGAATGAAGTCTCTGTATTATGCTCTTATCTCCATTCCACTAATAACAAAATAAAAAACTACACATGCTTATTACATGAATAAACTATTGCTATGATCAGATGTCAATTGTTATTTCAAAGCTGGTTTTGAACTTCGACCTTAATAAATCCATTGATCTGCTGGTGGCAGTTTTATAGCTCCATTCATGTGGCTGGAGCAATCCTTTTACAGGTAGCCCTTGATAAATTTCTGTTGTTAAGTGAGATATTTGTTAAGTGAGTTTTGCCCCATTTTATGACATTTCTTGCCAGAGTTGTTAAGGAATCCCTGAAGCTAATGAATTAATCTGGTTGTTAAGTGAATCAGGCTTTCGAATTCACATTGCTCACATGACATTGGGACATAGCAACGGTCATAAATATGAATCAGTTGCCAGGTATCTGAATTTTGGTCACATCATGAGGCTGCTGTAAAGGTTATAACTGAAAAACAGTCATAAGTTAAATTTTTTCAATGCCATTGTAACTTTAGTCACAAAATGAATTATTGTAAATCAAGGACTACCTGTACATTTTAGATATGTGAAGGCATTAGCTCTTTATATCACATTAATTATTTCCCCAAAAATAAGCCCTACTCCAAAAAATAACCCCCCAGTTAAGATCATCAACCAGACGGGCCCATTTAGTACCGTATTTTCCCCAAAATATGACCTAATGTGTCTTTTGAAGCAAAAAATAATATAAGACCGGGTCTTATTTTCGAGGAAATACAGTAGTTTCCATATGTTATGTCATTCAGGACCTTGATGAGTGTCAGGTTCTGCTGCTTAAACTTAGGAGAAATTACTGATTGCATCACAACTAGATAAGGATTGTATGTACTGTAATTGTATGTAAGAATGAAACCACTTTAAGCAGATGATGCCCCAGGCTCAGCATAAAAACTCTTCTTATGCCTCTGTTGGTTTGATTATAGCATTTCTTTTTAAAGCAATTTGGAAGGATAATTTTCATGAGGTTGCTGGAGTTTTGTCAATCATTTTCATTTTAATGCTATTTAGGCGTTTTGGAGGATATGAAACGATAACAAGAATACTTGTAAAATTAATATATCAATGAGAATAACCCCTTCCAGCAAAAGTGCTACTAATAACTGCATGTGTATTTTAAAAAATAATATAAAAAGCAGGACATTTTAGGGGTAAATTGGCATCTCAAATCTCCAGTTGTGAATAGTCACATTCAAAATACTATTATTAATTTTTGAAAAATCAACATAAGCAGCTGTAAAGGAAATCATGGATTGGATCGCACTGGGATAAATAGCTCCTGTTGTCAGTATTTCTATAGGAATGTACGTATTTGATGGCACTAATTACACTTGGTAATTCAACAACGTAGCTGAATGGGTGAAATATCTATGAAATCTTCCATGCCACATTATAACGCAAAGAACCCTTGAGAGCTTCCATAGTGATTAGAAGCTCAGTGTAGAGATAGAAAATTCTTTTTCCGTTGGTGCTCATCTCCCCAAGCAGTATGTTTTGCTCTAATCAAGCCTGAAGTGTATCCAGTAGGAAACATGATAGTATGTCAGCACTGATTAATTGCAATAAAATGCAAATGGCTTTGTTACCTTCCCTGGGCCAAGATAAGAAGCCATCTGTTAGTCATAATTACTAATTTTACAGTAAATGTTTTCTTCAATGGAGAAAAGGCACAAGCACATTGATGAGTAAGGATTTAGAGGAGAGGATATTTCAAAGGCCATTATAGATTCTAAAATTATCAAGGATAAAAACTGTACAAGTGCAACTTTTTGTAAAGGGCGAACGGCATTTGCAGTTCTGTGCAAAGTTTCAGCACTCCTAGTCCAATTATGTGTTTCATTGGATCCCTGGGTAAACAAAAGCTGACACAACTGTGGTATGCTACAAAGGGAAATACGTCTTTCTGAAAATCTGAATGCTTGCCATTTTCGTACCATTGACTATAGATTCAAAATAAGAAAACAATATTGCGGGGGCAGAAACTTTTGTGTCTTTCCAGTCACTACTATGAAACACCTCTTATGGCAGAAATATCTTCCAAACATTTCCTGTAGCCAATGATAATTATGATGATTAGGTGCCATTAAGTTGGTGTCAGCTCTTAGCAGCTGCCTAGATAGGCTTTCTCCATGATCTGTGTCTCTAACTGGTCCTCTTTGGGGCCACTACTGGTCTAGAAAGGAAGAAAGACCAGAGATAGCAATAACAATAGCACTTAGACTTATAAAGCACTTCACAGTGCTTTTACAGCCCTCTAAGTGGTTTACAGAATCGGCATATTGCCCACAACAATCTGGGCCCTCATTTTACCCACCTCGGAAGGATGGAAGGCTGAGTCAACCTTGAGCCTGGTGAGATTTGAACTGCCAAATTGCA
>JANHFT010005893.1:0-13679 GCA_032467955.1 Pseudoxenodon macrops | reverse complement strand
TGAATCAGCTGAGGTTCGGGAGGCTGATAATCACTTGCTTGTGCTTATCAGGCTCTGGATGTTTGCTGCAAAGAGGTAAATTGCTGGGAGGTAGAGGCCAAAAGGTGGGGGTGGCTGGGTAGGCTGCATTTGGGGTATAAGACGCACCCAAGTTTTCACCCTCTTTTAGGGGGAAAAAACCCAAAAATACCTTATATTTTAGTGCAAACATTTTAAGCATTATTAGCATAAAACAGAAAAGCAGTGTATACAGCCATAAATAAATACATATAATTAATGTGCAATTTTCTCCTGGGCTTATTCTCTATTGTTTCCAATGATAGGCAGGACTAAAATGGATACAAAAGTCAAGGCAACAGATTTTGGTGAAACACTAAGATAAATTTCCAGACAATCAGAGTTATTCAGTACTGGAACAGAATGCATAAAGAAATGGTGGTTTCTCATACCCTGGATACGGTATATATGTCAGAGATCTTGCAACCTACACTGAAGATCTTGTATTTAGCAGTGGTAGGATTAATTATTGCAAAAGTCTTCTAAAAATGTCTTTGAGGATACAGCAGTTATGTAAACCCAGCTAATTAGCATCATTTTTCTGCCCTGCCCTGTCCAGGAAGAAAAGAAATAGCTTTATGAGTTTTCAGATAAATAACAAGATATGTATGTTTGTATGTTTGTATGTATGTGTGTATGTATGTATGTAAATAATACTCAAGATCACAAACCAGGATCATTTAGACAACAAGGAGAAAACTGAGAACTTCCCATGGGGCAATTCCTTCTATTGGGCAAAGGGAGTATTTGCATGCTAGACTAGTATTGATCATCATGGAAAACAATGTCTGTAATCACAGTTGTATCCACTTCCCTTATACTTTTCCACGAAATGAAAATATTCATCAACCACCTCCAAAGAAGAGAAAACAACAAGACAGATTTGCATATGCAGGTTTTGATAAGGACTGGCAACATTAGAAATAAATACCATAGTTTAAAATTAAATGCAAACCTGTTGCAGAAGTCGGAGAATGGATGAGCTGTGTGCCTACTTTCAGGCAACCAAGGCTCCTGCTTTCCCTCTTATGGCTTTCTAGCAAAAAAATCCTAGCAATTCCTAGAATTTCATGAAAGTGGGAAGAGAAACCAAGACTGAAAATATGGTAATCCATCAATTAGTTTAGAAGAGCCCATTCCTAAGACTCCATTTATGAGTCTATCTCATAAATCAAGTATGAAGGCAAAATGGGGGGAAAAACCACTCAGTCTTGGTATTCTTAAGAACAGATTGCAAATGATATCAAATAAGGAAATTATCAGATACAATTCCCTTTTGAAGACATCTACGAACAAAGGAAGTCTTTCTATTGTGTTGCAACTATCCTGTTTTCCTGAAAATAAGACCTCCCTGGATAATAAGCCCAATCAGACTTTTGAGCGCATGCGCTAAAATAAGCTATCTCCCGAAAATAAGCCCTCCCCAAAACACAGCAGCAGCAGCCATGAGGTGATCACGCTTGCCACCTCCTGCATCTCAAAAATAATAAGACCTCCCTGAAAATAAGGCCAAGCGCTTTTTGGGGGGGTGTCAGGGGAAACATGGTATATATGCTTAGGGTTAGGGTTACGGTTAGGGTTAGGTAAGTATATATATATATATATATAGACATGTAACATGATAAGGAAAGATGGTGCATATTGAGTAGGAATCTATATAAGAATTTCAGTGGGTGAGCAGCTTTGAAGCTATGGTCCTGGTCCCTTTTTCTTTGCTTTTGTTTTTTACTTTTATTTGTTATTCTCACATGTACTGTATATTAACATCCACAAGAAAACAACCAAGCTCAGAGAACCAAGGACCCCTCATTTAAACCCTGAGCTACAAATATTCTTTAGAGACTTAAAAGGTTTTGACTGTGCCATCTCAAATACCATCTTGATATTTGGGGTCCCCCTCACAGATATCTCTCCCTAGATCTCAAGCCAATGAACCCTTTCCCTGACAGGGATGGTGAAATCCAGAGTACAGTATGGATCTTCATGCTAAACCTCTGATTGATTTATTGAAAATGTAGAAAACAGTTTTATTCACATCCATGAATAATAAATACTAATTTCTTTACCTGATAAACTTTTCCATTAACCAAACAACGTTCTTTTAGTTCTGAAAAAAGAAAGAAACCAATTATTTACAGTATAATGGGAAATGATATTGATTTAAAAATAATAAAAAATAATAAGAATTTAATAGAATTAGAATAGTAGAATTAGAATTACAATACTTTATTAGGCCAAGCATGATTAGACACCCAAGGAATTTGTCTCCAGTGCAAAAGCTCTCAGTGTACATGCCAAACAACAGAGTAATAATAATAATAATAATGATACCAATAAAAGGGGGTAGTAAAGATGAGAAAGATAATAATAATAATACAGCCATACAACATGGATAAATAGACATCAGAAATACTGTAAGGATTAATGTTCAGCAGAGTGATGACAGGGCTGGGTTCTAACTTACCTCGCTGCCAGTTCACTTCCTCCCGTACCACGTAGGCGCGCGTGCTTCGCACACGTGCACATGCGCAGTACAAAAAAATTACAAAGAATTCCCCCCAAAAAAGGCCGAAAACAAGATGGCGATGCATGCGCAGTGCAGGAGTCTGTACCTGTCCTGTTTAGTTGCTGTACCAAACCAGACAGTTATAGAAGTACAAACGACGGACTCAATAATTTCTCTGTAGAACCGTATCAACAGCTCCTGGGGCAGTGTGAACTTCCCAAGTTGTCTATTTAATACTATTTAATTAGCCAGTTATAACTAACTGTAAGAAGATAGCTGAATACTTTATACTCAAAGTTACTTTTATTTCATTTTATTTATGTCTCTTATTTTGCTTTCCTCCAAGAAGCTTACAGCCGCCAACAACCCTCTGGGATAGATAAGGCAAAGATACAGTGATGAGACTAAACTCAGGATGGAATCCTGGATGAATCTCCTCTGATTTAGAACCTCCAAATTCAGGGAATATGTGAATATGAAATGTCAGTCTTTATTGCAGAATGAAGATGTAAATGGAGATTTCACAGTTTTATCAGACTTGTCATTAGTAATTAGATTAGGTAAAATATTAAAGTAGGGGATGCTATTTCAATACAACTTCAGATCTCCAGCACAACACAGCTTCTCTGATAATTTCTATAGCTGCCCTAAATTCCCATTTTTTAAATTAAAGTTTGTTATGAGATAAAATAAAAAATAGAAACCAAGTTAGGAATACACCCATCCTACATGTTGTCAATTTGTTTCATCTCATCTACAATTCCCCCGGCTGTTTTCCCCTTAGACTATACAATCCATTTATCTTATAGTATATCTCAGCAAGTTTGAACTTACCACATGTAAAGTTGGCACAGCAATCATCATAAGAGAATGAGGCTACGTGATATCCAGGTTCACAAACCTTGTTATTCGTGGAGCACAGAGTGGTGTTGCATACTGTGGAATAGATCAACAAGAAGAAAGAACTGAATGAGGCCCCAAACCGTTGGACTTGCCTGGCTTCTTGTGATGATGGCCATCTCATCTATAATTCTAATGTGATATCAGAACAAGTAGATCCTAGCATATTGGGTGCACATAACCTTGATCCTCTAGGAAATGAGGAAAAGAACATTTCCAGATGTCTAGTTTTCTGTCTAAAATCTCTATTGGAAGCAGTGGTGGGTTGCTACCAGTTCACCCCGGATCAGATGAACCGGTAGCGGTGGCGGAGGAAGGTTCCGCCCACCCACCTGGGCGCATTCGCTCCCAATAGCAAACGGGTAGCGAAAGTAAGTGAAACCCATTGGAAGCATATGGTGCTAGTATGTGAAAAATACAGGGTGTTTGTACCTCCAAAGACTGCTATCTCTCCTATATATCAAATATGAGGATTGGTAATTTAGTTCTGTTTTGAGTGTTCATTTACTATCTCTGTTAAATGCTCTCTCTTTTCTCTCTAAAAAGTGACAGGCGGTTCACTTTTTCCTCTAATGGAAACACATTTAATATTAACATTTTAAGACTCAATTATTAGTTCTCTCGTTTCCGTTTCCAGGAATTGGAATCGCTCTGGGTCATTGTTCATCACGATACTACAAAGATAAGTGGTGGCAGAAAGTTGAAATGCCTGTGTTTCCTAGGCATAATAATGCCTCCCCTCTCTTCTTTCAAAGTCAAAAGAGTGCTGACTATGCGGAAGATTCAGCAACCACAACCAGATAAACCTGTTTAGTCTCAAAAGTGCTGGTGAAAGGTAGTGTCTGTCAGACAGACAGAAAACACGATAAGAAAAGTTAATTTTAGTTTATTGAAAAATTACAATCACAGAATCTTGCAAGTCTGAAATTACTTCCTTTATAGCCTCCAAAACTAGGGAGAGTCTCTTCTGAGCTCTTGCCCTGTTCACGTTCTTGCTTCAGGCTAAGCTGCATTTTAACTGATCCCTCCCTTGGCTGCCTTGCCTCTCAAGGTCATTCCACATATCATCTCTCTCTCTCTCCCTCCCTCTCTCCCCCCCCTCTCTCTCTCTGTGTGTGTGTGTGTGTGTGTGTATGAATTCCACCTTCGAGCAAGCCTGAAGTTTTCACTGATAATTTTGTATTTCTTTTTAGACCTTGGCTGTGCAACACCCTGATATTGTTTCTTTAGATCATTTTCCTCAGACTTTTGGGTCTAAAGGTTCATAGCAATCATAGCACCACCAGAGGGTAACAGATGTCGTGGTGGTGTTTGTGGAGCCTATAATATATTAAAGCGGTATATGGATACAGGTGTGTGTAAGAGAGCACAACAGAGCTTCACAATCCTTTTGCTATTAGAGATATAAGTAAAGAAATAATGCATACCACATTTTATTTGGGGGCAGCATCGGTTGTCTGGATTTAGCACAGAGATGGGCATGTATCCTTCCTTCTCACAAACTTCAGGTGCTGGGCAGCTCTGTGACTTACATTGTACGCTTAAAGTCAAAGGGTCACACATACACTCTTGACAGTTGCTCTTCCATTTGTTACCAGGCTGTCGTAAAGAAAAGTCAGATTAACGAGGACGCAATGATAATTTTTTAACTTATCACTTGGACCATCAGTGTACTTAGGAAAGAGCTATTACTTGGCTTTAAACTTTTCATTATGTCACAATTCATTGTGCGGAATTGTTCCTTAACATTTAGAAGAGATTTTCTTCATGGTGATTTTATTTAATGGCCATGAAGGGCTCTAAAATTAAAAACCACATGAAAGTATGATAAATTAGGTATGCATCGTTTCAAGAGTTGTGTCTGATAAATATAACCTTAATATTAATGGACATGAAGTTGAGAATTGTAGTTAGCACTGATTTTTTTTTTAATTCTGCTTTTTCGGTATACAAATGAAGATGGTAAACATACCAATACTCCTTCCTCCTCATATTTTCCCCAACAACAACCAGGTGAGTTGAGCTGAGAGAAAGTGACTAGTCTAAGATCACCCTGCCAGTTTTGTATGCATAAAGTGGGACTAGAATTGACAGTCTCCTAGTTTCTAGGCCAAAATCTTAATCACTACACCAAACTGGCTCTCTAAAATGTGATATTTTGGTTAGTTTTTTTTTTACAAGGTGTTTTCCAAGTATAGTCTGAATTTTCATTTAGTTTAATCTTGCACTTCTAAGAAAAACTTTTGGGCATGTGTTTTGACTCTGCCCGTACCTCCACTGACAGATCGTCCCATTTTGTGTTTCTAAGTGAAATGGTCTCCCATCTTCAATAAAAAGTGACATGATGTCCTTTTCTAGTGATGTACCCTGGGTTCATGATGACATAGCATTCTGTATAAACTACTTACCAGTTTTGGGGATCCATCTGGTCCCACACAACCTATTAAAAAAAAAGGTTAAACATTCACATAGATGTCCTTTGCTCAGATAATACAGTACAGTCTCCTTCAACAAGGACAACCGCAACAACACACGAGCACACAACACACGAGCACACAATAGATACAAACTTAACGTAAACCACTCCAAACTTGATTGCAAGTTTGCATTGATTGCCAAAAATATGATTTCAGCAACAGAGTGATCAATGACTGGAATATATTACCTGACTCTGTCGTTTCTTCCCCAAACCCTCAAAACTTTAATCTTAGACTGTCTGCCGTTGAACTCACCCCATTCCTAAGAGGTCTGTAAGGGGTGTGCATAAGTGCACCAGCGTGCCTACTGTCCCCGTCCTAATGTCCTCATGTATATGTAACCATCTCATGTACTCATAACCAAGCTTATGCATTTTATGTATTCACAATCAATAAACAAACAAACAAACAAATAAATAAATAAATAAAAGGAAGCATCCAGATACATTAAGGCTACCAGTTTGGAATTCTGAACATTGTACTCATGATGTTACCTAGTTTGTGTAATGAAATGTCTGCAAGAAAGCAAGCAAACTCAGAGAGCACCAAGGACCCCTCATTTCAACCCTGAGCTACAAATATTATCTTTTATTGGATTAAAACCAGTTATGAAAAAAATATGGCCACGAGCTGATGTACTTAATTTCCTTGGAAAACCAAAGTTGAAAAGGCGATCTTTCCCTCCCAAATTATACGATTGTTCTTCCCAACTGCCATATATAAAAATGATTGTACCTATTATCAGTATGTTGTATGCTTCAGTAACCAATGAGTCATCACTATTCATAATGAAAATAGAAACTTACCACATTCTGGAACACAGAGGCCGCTGTAAGAACTGAACAAGATTGAGCCCTCTGGGCAAACGCATTGTTCAGCAACATGGTCATCCTGGTTATGCGCTAAACTGCAAGAAATGGAGAAAATTGTATACTATTGAAATATTTTTTAGTATTTTATATAAACATTCCTGCTCACTTTTCAGCAATAAAATAGTTGCCAGACAGATTAATATGGTGTATTCCATTTTGTAATTAAATGTTTGAAAAGCATATCATGAAGAGATGCAAAAAAAACAACAACAACCCACATAAATCACGTTTTTAGTTCTTCGAGCATGGACTATATTGCCTTCTGGTAGAAGATACAGAACTATTAGAACTCGGGCCACACGTCTTCTGAATAGTTTTCATCCCAGAGCTATAATTACACTCAACAATGAACTAAAGGGCCATTATCAATGAGCTGTTGGTCAGCATTACTTGGTCTGTTGTGTGGATTACTTGGTCTGTTTTTCATGGGTGGGGGTGTTTGGGGATTGTCATGTGTGTTGGTCTGGCCTCTGGGTGTTTTACAATTTTCGCTGTATGGGTATACTGTGTATATACGTACAATGACAATAAATAAATAAAAAAATAGGCACTTTTAGGGCTAATTCTATGTTATTCCTTTCCCAGCTTCTAGCAGTCAAAGCAGCCATTTGTTCAACCAGAGCAGGGAAATGCTTGATTGGTTCAGGATGCCATTTCTGGGCCAAGTCTTTCTTGTTAGAGTTGTTTAACTGAATCCCTGTAGTTGTTAAGTTAATAATATAGTTGTTAAGTGAATCTGGCTTCCCCGTTAATTTTGGTCGTCAGAAGGTCACAAAAGGTGATCACATGACCCTGGGACACTGCAACCATGATAAACACAAGCCAGTTGCCAAGTGTACAAATCTACATCATGTGACCATAGGGGTGCGGCAATGGTCATAAGTGTGAAAAACAGCCATAAGTCACTTTTTTCAGTGTCATTGTAACTTTGAACGGACACTAAACAAACTGTTGTAAGTTGATGGCTACCTGTATGTGTCCTCTGAAAAATCATCTCCACTAAGATCTAATCTTTTGATGTAGGGACCTTTGAGCATCTTCGAACATCTTCAAACTTCAAGGCCATGCATATTCCCTATGTACTTTGGATTGGCTTATTTTTCCTGCTTTAATGATAGGAGATCTTAATGTGGAAAGGACAGTCAGAAATGGCCATTCCTGTTGCTTACTCTTCATTTAATAATTATTCAAAATGAGATACTTCAAAAATCACCCAAGTTAAGACAGAACTGAGTCTGAACCATGTTCTCAAGTAAAGCACATGGCGATGACTTATCAAAGAGTTTCCTTTCTAGAATACTAGAGTGCCTCTCATAAATAAAGTTTGCAGCTTACATAATCTTAGGACTATTCTGGAATTCCTTAAAAGAGTCCAATATTTTTCTGGTGAGCGCAAACAAAAGTTGCAACTGCTTTAAGGTATCCAAATATTAGATGTCATACAACTCTTTAAAAAACAGAGGTTTTTTCCCCCCAGACTCAAACAGAAATATGAAAAAGCAGGGCTATGTTAGAATTGGGTGACATCCAAATTGAATAAATTAATAAATAATAAAAATAACAAAAAACACAATTCCAGAACATAATTACATAGTACAGTGACAAATATGCAGTAGTGTAGAAGGACAGCAAGATGTAATCTCTTTGTATGAAATATGCAATGTTAGTTCACATAAATTTTAATTTTGCTCATACATCATTACATGGATAAAAATATTTAAAATAACTTTTTTCTAATTAATACATAAACTGTCATTATGTCACACTTGAGTCTAAATTCATAATATTCCATCAAGTCACATTTCCTATTGAAAGAAATAAAAAATGTGCTTGCTAAAGGAATTATTATTATTATTATTATTATTATTATTATTATTATTATTATTATTATTATTTTCTTACCCATTTTCACAGCTTTGTGGATGAATAGGGGCACAAGGAGCATACACTTTATCTTTTGGGCAATTATAGGCTGTAAATGAGAGAATAAAACACATTATAAACAGGCAAAGGTAATGATTCCAATAAGGGAAAAACTACATGGCACCTTTAGATACACAACCTCTTTCTCCAAAGATTTTGTAGAACAACAAAACCAGTAAAACATCTGCAAGTGATTTCAAACTGTTTGGAGAATCAAGGGGAGGAAAGAGACCTTTTAACATTTCTTTCTTGCTATTTATCTTTCTTCCTCTATTTTTCCTTTGAAGGAAACAGTCAAATTCCCTTGTTATTCCACTAGGAGTGCTTTCTATTAAGTTTTGAGGACTGAATCTTAAGTATTTATAAGTTCATGGGATGGAGGGGTAACTTCTAAAGCTTATGTTCTAAGTGCAACTTCCAAGAAATGGAATACACTCCTTTTCTTCCCAGTACTTTACACATTTCCTGCTACCTTGCATTCTGCTTTTCAATCCTTCAAAGACAATAATAAAGTCTGAAAAAAGATTGGGATACAAGATGCAAATAATGTTTGCCCATGTCACCTTGTTCAGTTTGTATGGTTGACTGTTGGTCTTTTAACAGAAGCAGAAACACTTCATTCTCTACTTACGGCATTTTCCTTCAGTTTTGTTTCTCCATTCAGCACAAACTCTGTTAGCCGTACAAAGAGAGGCATACATGTCAACGTAGAGGCAACTCAAGGAATCATTGGAAGACTGACATGTTGCACTGAGGCAGCTGTCATAGAATATTCTTGGAGGCTGAACTTTATGGCAATCTGCAAAAATACTATAAAACCAGGAGATGAAATTAACATAATATAAATTAAACAAGCTTTTCTTTTTTTCATGGTGAAGGTACAACAGAAAGAATAAGCCTTGTGCCAAGACATGATACTGAAGCATATAAAAACTCTGATTCTGCACTGCTAGGTCATATTCCTAGACTACTATTCTATCTGATATATAAGAAATCTTAAGATCGTTTCAATATCTGGTAAATAATACAAAGCAATACCAAATTCTGTGAGATACCATAATATTACTATGAAAGGTATACGCACTCCGTTTTACCGAAAATAAGACATCCTCTGATAATAAAACCAATCTGGCTTTTGAACGCATGTGTTAAAATAATCCCCCCCTGAAAATAATCCCCCTCAAAAATAAGCCCTCCCCAAAAATATTTAAATGCATGCACTGCCGGTCCCTGCCATTTCTTCTGGTTATGGTTAGGGAGACAGAGTTGGAAATCAGGTAAGATGGCACAAGGAGCCCCGTCTTGCTCCATGCACCCCAAAATAATAAGACCTCCCCAAAAATAAGGCCAAGCGCTTATTTCGGGGTTCAAAAAATATAAGACGGTCTTATTTTCAGGGAAACACAGTATAGCTGGGGAGACCATTCATAGCCCAAGGACTGGTTGTGGACTGAGATAGCCTCCCATCTGGACTGCTGTTAGAACTGCTGCTTCCTAGCTCAATAATCAGATAATGGCCAGGTTACCAAGAACTGCTATTCTGCTGGTGAAGCTCACTTTCCTATCATTATACCAGATAAGTGACAGGCTGCTGAGATGCAAGGGAAAGAGGAGAGAAAGGCTTGTTGAGTGAATAGAACTGGGGAATAGGAGTAGCTTGTAGACATCTATTTGATGGGCTGATACAGGACAAGTTGGAAATTCTTTATTGTGATTGGACACAAGGAATTTATCTCCGATACATAAATTATCAGTGTACATACAAACAACAAAGTAGTAACTCATAGATACAATGTCTATGGAGATTCTCAGTCATTCAGGTCATGGTTGTCCCAGAGTTGCTTTTTCAAGAGGCAACTAGACTTCCTTGTTTTTCTTTGAAGATGTTTCACTTCTCATCCAAGAAGCTTCTTGGATGAGAAGTGCAACATCTTCAAAGAGAAACAAGAAAGTCCAGTTCCCTCTTGAAAAGCACCTTTAAGTCATAGATACATTCATAAATCATAAAATACAAGCAACAACAAGATACCAATAGGAGAAGATAATAGGAAAGATGAGAAGATGAGAAGGATAATAACAATTCAGCCCCACTACATGGGTAAATACATTTAGGGTTAGGGTTAGTCTTCATTATGGCAGAATTACAATGAAGCAGGGAACCTGACCCTCAAGCAATTCTGCTGCACATGCTAGTAAATGTTTTTGCATATAAATGAATATAAGTATTTGCTTGTGCATGCACCTCATAATCTTTCATATGATGCATGTTCAGGTCTTGTCACTGCTATTCAAACTCCAGTAATTTTATATTTGATGAGCCTCCAATATTTTCTGGGAAGCTCTCATATTATTTGTTGTGCTAGAGACAAAGGAGGACATGTTTGAAAAAGCAGAGTTTCACTTACTCGCTTATAATCAGCTCGCACAAAGGTGATGGAAAGCTGCAGGGTGTTGGTGTTGGTGTTGGTGTAGTCTCCACTGGTGTAGTTGTTGTCATGGCTGTGCTCATTGTAGGAGGTGGTGTTGGCTCCTGACAGTAAGGCTTATTGATATCAAGCACTTGCCAGTCGTTAGCCATTTCTGAGCAGGAGGAAGCTTTCTGTCCATTGGGCTTGCGACAATCATCTGATTGGTCATTTGAACAACTCCCTAGGAATAAAAATAGGCAAATCATAAGTAGGCTAAAAATATAAGTTGTATTCAGCATGTCCACTTGGAATAACATTTGGATGGCAGGATGAATTTCCTATTTCAATAATAAGAAACAATGATATAATATGGACACATTTCTGTTACATACAAGCACACGCACACACTGTGAATGATGGCTCACATCAGTATTTGTGTCTATTTGTATATATGTGGGTGAATTTGCTTTATATCAGGGGTGTCAAACTCAAGGCCCATGGACAGGATCTGGCCTGCGGGGTGCTTAGAATCTGCCCGCGGGGCTGCCCTGGAAACAGCAAAGGAGTGACCCACGGTGCCTGTGCCAGTGAAAATGATATGTTGGAGGAACAGGTAAAAGAGACAATGCTAACTTGGAGTAGAGATTTTGTATATGGGATCGATCTAGACAATTGTCAAGAACTTTGGGAAAGGAATAGGAAGCTCACGTTAGCTATGGCATATAAAGAAAACCTATTCAAGATGTTCTATAGGTGGAAGGCGTGGCCAGCGTTGTGGCAAACAATGTGCTTTTCGGGTGCTCCCGAAAAGCCGTCAAATCCCAGCTGACCTGGGGGTCCTCACTAAACCCAAAACTGTCCTGGAGAGACAGTGGAGTACAGGGGCACCGGCCAGCACGAAAAGGGAAATGGCAATTTCCCTGGGGGGCCAGCTGAAGCCACTAGACCCAGCAGCTGGGAAGATGGGCTTCGAACCGTCACCAGCTAGGGCAGCCACAAACGAACTGAGCAGGAGAGAAGATATGGTTGTCTAGAGGAGACGATACCGCGATCTAAGTGACTGCAGGAGTGTGGATTGAGCAAACTGTGGAACCGGGTGAGTGATCAGCTATTTTAAGGAGAAATAAAACTTTTAAAATGGAGGAGTGAAAGTGCCTTGCGTGGATATTGGCAGCTAACCAGCACTTGGACTTAATATTGGAAAAGAAAATGAAGATTAAACAAGAAAGCCCAAAGATAGTTGCTTTTACAATTGAACTGGGGGAATTTGTAAAGATTTAAAAAGAAGAAAATTTGGAATGAAAATACTTTAAACGTGGATTTATGAGTTTATGAGAAAATTGGCTATGCCACCTGCTGGTGGAAAGATGATATTGCAATAAGTTGCTGAAAGTCAGAGAGAAGGAAAAAAATAAACGGTGTGCAGTTATGGGGTTTGACCTTGCTCTTTCTGGAAGATAACATGGAAACTGTGAGAATTGGAAGGAGTACTTGTTTTGGTCTGGACTCTCATAGTTTTGGAGGAAGAGATGAAAAAACTGTTGGACTTGATATGGAGTAAATCAAAGTAGAAGATAGAAGATAAAGAAACTGTACAGATTCCAAACCCTAATTTAAACAGACAGTCTTGGAAAAACTTTAAAAAATTGCAACAGGATAAAATAGAAATAAAGATGTATGAAGAACTCTTAGAACTGGCAAAAAACATACATGAAATGTTGAGGGGTGAAAAAGAACTTGGTCCATTGCTGGAATGCACAAAAAATGAAAATGAAATTGAATTAAACGATGGAATTCAGGATAAAAGAGTTGTAAAATAAAATGCATAGAGATGATTTCACTGGGTTTAACAATGGTTTTAAAGGAGTAACAAGGGGGAAACAGAAATCATTAAAAGCTAAAAGAGATAGCTGTGAGAAAATAATAAGAAGGATTACGAGGATAAGTATACAAATAACATATACCAAAGAGAGGAGAGGAATCCAAATGGAAAGAATGATATATATAAAAATAAAAGAAAGAAAAAGAAGTTAAGAGGATGGAAGAGGAGAAGAAAACTAATAAAAATTGGATTTTTGGGAGACCAAAATAGAATGGTTAGAAAGAAGGAGATTTGTGGGAAGAAAGAAGGAGGACTAAAAAAAATTATAGTAGGATAAACTGTATTAGGACTAATAAATATGTATAAGGTATAAGGGTTTTGTGTGTGTATAAAAATGTGTTTTTGATATGCATTTTAATGATTCAATGGGAAAGTAATGGTGGATACCAAAATACAAAAGAAAAAATGTTAGAGATTAATTATGTGAAATGGAAAATTAATAATGATGGATTAAGAAAGATACATAACAGAATAAAAGAACTAGATTACGAAAATATATGTTTAATTGGAGACTTAAATGCAATAACTGATGTAAACAAAGATTACAAAACTAACAAGAAAAATAAAAAAAGGACATTGCCAGACACATTCCATATAATGGCCAAAGAACTATGCTTAAAAGATGTGTGGAGGGAAATAAATACAGAAACAAAA
>JANHFT010005892.1:56317-70113 GCA_032467955.1 Pseudoxenodon macrops | reverse complement strand
AGATACTCTCAATCTTACATGGGAAAAGACCCGAATATGCCAAGACTTGCATACCTATACCTGTGAAAACCTACGAATATATATTTATATATATAAAGATAGATAGATAGATAGATAGATAGATAGATAGATAGATAGATAGATAGATGTCAGAGAGAGAAGAGGTAAGAATAATCTTTTTACAATTTACAATTTTTAGAATTAATCAAGACAAAGAAAGAATGGAGAGATAAGGATCAATATCAGTATTTAGTCAGTTTCTAATAAGTTGCAATCCACAGTGAAAACTGCAACAAGAATTTCTGGTAGAAAATGTTATGATTAAAAAAAATTCTGAGCCTAAAACTTGTGTTTTACTAATTTATTTTAACTTGTTATGAAGAATGAAGAATGTATCTGTGAGATGACAGAAGTCATTGCATGCAAAAGGAACAATAGTTGTATTCTGTCTAATGTGTTTGTTTATGCGTCTGACAAAGAAGACCAATATAATCTGCATAAATGAAACATTTCAGCATCTCAGTTCCCCTTGAATACATATCAAGGCATCAGGAAAGGGTTGATAGTAGGAAAACTCTCAAATGAGCCCTTTCAATTTGTTTGTTTAATTACTTTTAAGTTATTGGTTTGATTGTTGTCACCTGGGGGGGAGGGGGAAGTTTATTGGGTTCTGTATGGTTTTTTTTTATTTCTGTAAACTGCTCAGAATCTCTGTAAGTGTGTTGGGTGACCATATAATTTTTCTTAATAAATAATAAATAAGTGCTTTTAATCTTTTGTCCCCTCAAAACACTTGCGTCCTTGGTCCAGCTCCCTTCATTACAGCCAAGATGAGGCCAGGATTTTGCCTCAGCGTGTTCCTAGACTAAAGAGACAAGGGCTGTCTGAAGCATGGTGAGCTTGCTGTTTAATCCTTTTCAGAAAAGGAGAGTGGGCTTGCTTATTATAGTTTGCTTTCCCTAGGAATTAGTTTAATCAATCAAAGCCTGACTGGACCTGTCCTGCAGGTCTGCTCAAGGATCCCAGTCAGTCTCCTGGTGGCCTAATGTGAGTGGGATGAGTAAATCTCTGAGGATCTTTGTGTCTGTGTGTGTTGTGCCCTCACAGCCCACAGTTTCTTCTGAGATTGGTGGTTTTGTCTGTAATACTCTGCCTCTCTCAACATTATGAATGAGCTGTGGGAAATGGGAGACTTTCGTTTCTTATCCTTAAGGGGGGAAAATGAACTGTTCTGTCAGAGAGAACTATGCATAAAAAATAAGATTCTGTGAAAAAGCATTGGAGGTGACCTATGCTAGTAATTGAGACAACAATTTTTCTCCTCTCGTTATTTGGTGAGGGAGGTGGGAATCGGAAAAGTTCCCCTTGGGTATATATTTGTTCTACTTTTCTTGTTTTGTTCTACCTTCAGCTTTGTGCTTTAATTGCTCTAACAGCTGCCTCAGCCTGGATACAAACAAGGGGGTATAAATTTCAGTGGCTTCCCATTTTTAATAGGATGGAAAATGAACACTGAATTCATTAATTATGGAAATTTATGATTTAAAAAAGGCTATCTTCTTCTTTTTTTACTCCAACTAATGGAATTGAAGCATTTGTCCTTTAGCCTTAAGGAAAGTTAACATCTTCTGTCAGATAAATAGGAGAAATGTCAAAGGCAACTTAGAAAATGGATGAGTCTGTTCAATATGTTGCATATGAAAAGTAGGTGGAGCATCCCTGCATTTTGAGTTCTGAGTTTCTTTTATTACATTCCTCCCATTCCCCCCTCAAACATTTCCAGTCCACTCTGTGAGTTAAGTTGGCTTGCAAGATTGTGATTGATGTAGGTTACCCAGAAATTTTTTTACTGAATGGGGATTTAAACCTGGATCTTCCCAATTCTAGTGCAGTGTTTTAACTACCATCCCGATCAGAGTCTCTCAAATTGCTCTGCCTTCAGAGTGGCTCTATTTTTTTTCTCAACAAGAGATGGCATTTTATTCCCCTAACTTCGTGAGGAATGACTGTACAAGCTACAGAAGTTTAGATGTGGCTTTGAAATTCTTCAGTGGGTCTCTGGGCACAGAACTTGGTTGGGTGATTTCTTTGAATTTTTTTGCCCTGGGAACTCTTCAAGAACTTTTCAAAGGCAGGATTCTAGCTAGTGGTTACCAATAGTGTCTCTGAAAAAGCCCATTGTGGTCTCATTGCATCGGATTTGTTGAAATATGGGAAGCCAGAAAGGCTACAGACCATTAGACAGAGAGTTGTGCAGTGAGGTAGGACAGTCATCCTTATCTCTGGACCATCTCAAAACAGGTTTAATAACATACTTCACCCATACAAGCACATCCTTTTTCATCAGCTTGAACGAGAACAGGTTGAAAACTTGTTGGAGCATTTCTCGGTTGGCCATTAACAAACTAACTTTCAATCGGAAGCAGATGTTTACAGAAAGCTGTCCTGTACTGCTTTCATTGTATCCCAGTTTCTCTGTCATTTCTTTTTCATTCTGATTAATTTGTCTCATAGCTGGAAATTTTGACTCTGCTACTATTTCCCAGTCTATTGCTACATCATTTTGAAAAATAGATACTATGCTAAATACTGTTTCGCATCTTAAAGTTCTCATTTGTGAAGAAATTATGCTAAAAAGGGGACAGAGAAGCATCCATCTTTCTCTTGGGCTCCACCAGTGGGGCATAGAAGGTTATTGAGTTTGTAAGAATGAAGGACACCAAGACTGCAGCTTAGATTATTCTGACCATGATGTAGTAAAAGGAATGAGGTTGGAGGGAGATGGATGGGTGGATGGATGGGGATATCCTTCAATATATGTAAATGTTAAAAATACAAGCTAAGAAGAACTAAAATAAAGTGACAATAGCACTCTCCTATTTTCTTCATGCCATGCTTGATAAAATTTCCAGGATTTTCCAGAAAAAGAAAGAACAAAAAAGAAACTCTCCCTCAAGTCAGACTGAAATCCTGGAAGCTACATGAGTTGGTGACAATACTGAAGTGGTTTACTGTTGCCTTCTTCTGGTTTTTATTTCCCCAGGGAAATGAAATAAAATAAATAAATAAAATAAATAAAAATCAATCAGGAGATTGATATTAATCCACTTTGACCCATCTTAGTTCTTTGAAGATCAACCAAGGTTAGGTAGGTTCTATCATCTCTACTGGTTTTAGCAATTCATTCATTCATTCATTCATTCATTCATTCATTCATTCATTCATTCATTCATTCATTCATTCATTCATCAAATTTCTACACCACCCATCTCACCTAAATGACTCTGGGGACTCTACAAATATATAACCCATGAAAAGTGACATACCGGTAGTTAAAATAGTATTAAAATAGTTAAACAGCTAAGAACTACAGAAGTTTTTAAAAGTTTTAAAAGGTAGAGGAAGCATCCTCCAGCCACTGTCAGAGTTGCATGCCACTCTTCAATACCCATACCAATTGGCAAAGGCTTGATGCTTTTCTGGAAGGTAGGAGGAGGTGGGGGGGCTAACCTCTGAGGACAGGTCAGGGGCAACCGAAAAGAAGGCTCTTTTTCTGGACCCTGCCAATCAAAACTGTTTAACTGACAGGGTCTGCAACATTCCTGCTTGATCGGGTGGAATGAGTTGATAAAATAGGGATAATATGCTTCCTCAGTAGCCCTGCCCCATTCCAGGAAGGCTTTAAAGTTGATAATTCGCACCTTGAATTAGACTCAGAAACAGATTGGCACTCAGAGTAACCTGTTTAGCAAAGGTGTTACATGTGCCCTCCTTGGGGTGTCTAAAATTTCTTATCCTGCTGCATTCCATGCCAGTAGTAACTTCTGTATAGTCTTCAATGGTAACCTCATGTAGTGCGCATTGCAACAGTCCATATGGGTAATGATCAGGGCAGGAATGATGGAAAGTAGATCATAATAAGAGTTTGCCACTGATGGAACTTGGCAAATCATGTGCAATTTGGCCCTTACTAAAAGTTGGAGCGGGTGGCAGGCAGTAGTAGGCGACTTCCCACCCACTGGGGAAGAACACAGTACCAGCTAAGAGTTTAAGACCACTTGATGTACAATCCTAAAGTTTCATTTAAAGGTCCTAGTGAATTCAAAGTGGATTTACTATTTAGAACTAAGCCGGATGTGTGTGAAACAGTTCCTGTGTTGTTAGTAGGACCGTTACCAAATTCTCCAGAAACAAAGGCTTGAGTGAAATATCAGAACCACAGCAGGAAGAGGTGGAGAGATCTCAGCCTGATATCTGCCCTCGAGCTCCCGTTCTTTAAACTGTTTTTCTCCTGATGGAACTCACTGACTGCTGGAACAAAGGGAAGGTGGAGAAGTGGCTTACGCTAAGGACGGACAGCCTGAAGCTGATCATTTTAGAACACATTTTATGTGCGCATGAAAAAGGAGGCTATCCCACAGGGAGATGCTGATGCCTTATCATCACTCATTTTCTAGACTAAAGTGTTATTTTATGTGATGTGTTTCTGTGACAAGATGATGAAATTACCTGCCCCGGTAAGTCTTTCTGTGAACCACTTGAGTCTAAGAGCTCATTTGAAGTATTTCTTAAAAAGGGAGATGGGGGGAGGGAAATGGAGGAGGGAGGGAGAGAGGTGTGTATAATGCAATAAAGAAGCTTGCAAAGTGTGTATGACAACCATCCGTTTCTCATTCCATATTTTACATGTATAGCTAACATCTTTCATCAGTAAAAACAACAGACCAGAATTCTTTATTGGCCAAATATAATTAGACGCAGAAGGAATTTGCATAAGATTGCATAAGATGCATAAGCATCTAACCCCACTCCCTGTTCCTGTCACATGCCCCAGTCCAGTTAAGCTGGATTTCTGGTGTCTTTCATGGACACTTCCATGCAGTCTTTTTGGCTCGATACAGAAAAGGCTTGCCGTCTTCAGGGGCGTTGTTTCAATGTCCCACTCTTACCTACAGCCATGAACTTCCCAAGTGGGACTCCATCTAAGACATCATCAGGACTGTTGTGTTTAAAGTTTTGTTTTAGGTTAGCTAAGCTTGGAAGACGCAGTCACACGCAGAGGCCTTTTCCCCCTTGGCATCCATACTTCTTTTATGGAGAGGTAGTCTTTGACTTACAACCATTCATTTAGCGATGGTACAAAGTTACCGCTGGAAAAAAAAAAGACTTCTGCTTGGTCCTCACATTTACAACTGATGCAGTCACACAATCATAATTCAGGTATTTGGCAACTGGCATGTATTTATATGATGGTTTCAGCCAGCTGGGAAGTTTTATTATCTTCCCAGCTGGCTTCCGACAAGCAAAATCAATGGGAGAAGTCAGATTTGCTTAACAACTGGGTGATTCATTTAATGTCCACATGATTTGCTTAATGATGTGACTAAAAAAGGTCATAGAATTGGGCATGGGCATGTGATGTCTCACTTAATGACCAAATCGTTTAGAGTAACAGACGTTCAGATCTCAATTGTGGTTGTAAGTCAAGGACCCTCTGTATGATTGTTATCCAGGGTGGTAGAGTCAGTAAACGGTGCATCACTGGATGTGAATAGAAGCCAGTCAGATCCCATTCCAACTTTACGAAGTTTGTTTCGTTTCTTGAGTACAACCATGCCCTCTTAGCTAACCTATCTTACTGACTTGCCGTTGTGCGGAAATTTGGGAGTTGGTTTCTTTTAAACATTTTTTTCCTTTTGTTTTGGGATGGTTCATGATGATTTTGCATTACACCACAGATCATATTCTGAAGCAGTCAAATTGTCAGGTAACTCATGCTGGTGGGTTTGTGTGTGTGTGTGTGTGTAAATCAGACAATCTGTATCAATTTTTTACTATCACGCGTCTATCCCAGAATAGAATTGGGACAGTGCTTATATTATGGTAAGAATAAGGGTACTGCCTCCAAGGAGGTATGCTATGTTAATAAGTCTTATCTTCCTGGCAAGAGAAAAAAAAAGTGCTTTTCCAATCCTGCGTACATTATAAACTACCACTTACAAAATCTTTGTTCTAAAGTGCTGGCAATTTTTACCTGGGGCAGACATTTTACAGAATTTAAAAGGTCTCCACAGGATACTAGTAAATCTAAGGTGAGTTTTCAAGCCCTCGTGGGTATTATGGAATCTAAAGTTCTGTTTGTCCAAGGGTTTTTTGGTTTTTTTTGGCTTCTCCTCTGGGTATTCACACGTAGCTTCCATTTTCTGGGCTCCATTTCAATGTACATTTGGCCATTATCGCTCAAAGAAAACTAGAGAAGAAACTTTGCTAGTGTGAACCCACTTCACGGAATTAATTGAACTCTAGTGCAAAGGCCATTAAAATGCTCTAAAAATGGAAACGAACATTCAATATGCGCATTCGTTTGGGACAGAAGCTGAAAGGGAGTTGGCATTATAAGTGAAATAACAGAAATAAGATTTAGAATAATCATTTGGGAGGAGAGATCATATTTACCAGGAAGAGAAGTAACTATAAGTGTAATAAATGGAGAAGCATAAGGAAAAATATCTCTACATTTACCCAAGATTTTTTTTCTGTGTATGTGAAAAGTTATGGCGTTATTATTAATAAAGATATAATGTTCCGCTCTAAGCAAATTTATTTCTTGGTTGGCTTATATATTCCCACAATCCCAGAGGACTCTCAGTAGCTCAGAAATCCATGTCACTTAAGATAAATGATGAACTTCACAGCAAACATATAGCATGTCATAAAACCTCCAACATGGCACTGTAATCCAGCAGCCATAAATATTCATCGCAGATAGTACAGTCATGTCCCAAATGTCCTTGGGAAAAATTCAGTTTTCAGTGCTTCCTGAAGGCAAAGTGGGAACCTTTCACCTGGGAGATCATTCCAGAAGGCCAGCACTCTATGTGAAAAGCACTGCATCCAAGCTTTAGTCCTCAGCAGTTTTTCCTGGCAAATTGGTGGGGCTAACAGTAATGGGAGAATGTGCGTTGTATACAAATTGGATCAGTTTGGTCTAGTGGCACCAGGCTAGAAAGCAATAGGGCATGAGTTCAAGTCCTGTCTTAGCCATGAAAGTCAGCAGGGGGACCGTGGGCCAGTCACTTTCTCTCAGCTCAGCTCACCTCACAGGGTCATTGTTGTGAGGAAAATAGAAGGAAGAAGGAGCATTAGATATGTTTGCTGCCTTTTTTATAAGCATAATAAAATATAATAAAATTATAATAAATAGATTAAATATACATAGAAGCAAGATATTTGGCCAGTTGGCAATATAGCCAGGAAACAGGGGCCTTAACACACTCAGCACCCCATAGCCAGGTTTTTAAGGCCTTACGAAAGGCTAACAGGGTTGGGGCCATTCTAATCTCCAAAGAGAGGCTATTTCCGTGATGGCGAACCTATGGCACGTGTGCCAGAGGTGGCACGCAGAGCCCTCTCTGCTGGCAACCACGCCATTGCCCCAGGTCAGATCTCTCTGGCGTTTCTTTCATAAGCTTCTGTTTCCCTGCAACCGGGAAGGTGGGTTCCTACTGGTTCGGATCGATTCTATAGAGTAGGTAGTAAGCTGCTGGTGACATCATGGAACCAGTTCTGGTCCACAAGGCGTGCCCAAATGGTGCGGGAGTCAGTGAGGTAAGTTAGAATTCATCCCTGAAATGATGAAACAGAAGCTCACGAAAGCAAAAGATCTTATCTCTTGCTATGCTACCAGTTTTGGGATGCCCCGCCTCCCACCAGCGAGCTGGTCTTCAGGTCTATGCTACACATGTGCGTTCATGTCCGTGCTGATGCACGTGTGCACACCTTTTAGTTTGGACATGCACGCTAGGGGTGGGTTCTAACTTACCTTGCCGCTGGTTCGCGCCTCCCATGCCATGTGGGCACATCTCGTGTGCACGCGTGAGCCTCGTGTGCACATACATGCGCAGCAGAAAAAAGCCCCGAAAAATTCCAACCCCCCAAAACAAGATGGTGATGCATGCGCAGTGCCGGAAACACGGCTTCTGCGCATGCACAGAAGAAAAATAATCTGGAAAAAATTCAAAACAAAATTTTCCCCACAAAAAAAAGTAAAATAAAGAGATGGCAGCGCCCACAGAGCAGAACTGGGTCTGTGACGTCACCAGCAGCCTACTACCTACTCGGTAGAACTGGTCCGAACTGGTAGGAACCCACCTCTGATGCACGCCTGCAGTTTTGGCACTTGCTGTCTAAAAGGTTTGCCATCACTGGGCTATTCCATACAGCGAGGGCCACTGCAGAAAAAGCTCTTAGAAAAACAGGGTCCATAAGTGCATATTAACAAGAAAAATGTATCCTTAGATTGTCATCCATAACAATCAGTTCAGCAATTTCATCAGATAGAGAGTAGAAACCATTTTCACTTGACTGTAAAAACAACAATAACTGATTTGAATATCTGAGTAGAATGGATCATTGTTTAAGATTCAAGGTTCTGATTTCTATGTCTGAGCCAAGCTGGAACCCAATCTGAGTTTAATGGTTTCTTGGGTATACATTTCTCTTAGTGCGTATCTGATCATCTATAATCAACATTTGTTTTAAAATAATAACTATAATAATTAATAATGTTGTTTAGCCGTCTGCTAAAGCAATCACAGAGAATGGAATGAATCATTACCATTGGTATTCTATTTTTTTTCCCCTGTGGTAAACACAATGAATTAAAAACAGCAGGGTTTTCTTATAAAATCACGAAGTAGAATTAAGCGGGTTGATGCACGATGATGGATGGTTCAGCTGGATACAAAAATAACTGGTTCTTTTTTCTTTTTTCTTTTTTTACAAATCCAATAAGGAAAGAGATGTGCTACAACTGCAATGACTGATAATAGCATAGATCTATATCTTAGACAGGCGGGAAGATACTTTCCATTTTGGTCTGCTCTTGAGGTTTCATAGACATTCATTACATGCTAATAGAAAGATAGAGAAACTCTCCTGTCTAGAGATCCAAGTCTTTTCGAGTACAAAGCAGACGCTCCAAGTTTCAGCAGGATAAAATAGGGGTGGAAGTAGAGAAAATTGGGTGCCCTGATTTAAGGCTTTTAGGTGAAATGTAGGATCTATAGTAAATACAACAATTATTCCCATCCATGTTAACTTCTAGCAGCTTGCACAATCCTCTTTGAATCTTTTCCCAGGAAAACTAGCTTGTGGTACTAGCCTTTGACATGTACCATATTTTTCAGAGTATAAGACGCACTTCTCCCACAAAGAGGCTGATAATTTGGGTGCGTCTTATACTCCGAATGTAGCTTTTTTGAAGCTTTTGTTCAGACCTAACGAGGCGAGTAAAGCAATCTTTGCAGGCTTTTTTCATTGCTACTCTCGCCAAAGAAGCTTCTTTTTCAGCCCTAAGTCTTTGCAAGTTTTTTTTTCCATTGCTACTCCCTCCGAAGAAGCGTTTTTTTTAGCCCTAACCAAAGAGATAAAATAATGTGCTGAAGCTGACCAGACTAAGGACACTAGCCAGATGAATACCTGGTAGGCAGATTTTTTCCCTATTTTCCTCCCCCAAAACTAAGGTGCATCTTATACTCGGGTGCATCTTATACTCCAAAAAATGCAGTAATCTGATCTCACAAAAATCAAATCCAGTGTTAAGGGAAGGTTAAGAATCATGTTTTAAACCTAGCGTGGTCAGGAAGTCAGTATTACAATTAGCACTGCCATTTATAATACAAGGCAAACCTTTACAGCTGTATAAGGTAAAATAGAAACGCTTTTCACAATGGTATGAAAAATATGAGCGTACTGAGTCAACCGGCTCTCTCGGTGATCAATGGGCTGAGCAGAATCAATACAGAATCCAGGCAGACCCACGCAATCTGGAACTTGTAGCTTCTCGCGGCTAAGTAAAGGCTGAGTGATGTCTGCTTGCAAAAATTCTTTTTTTTTTTTTACTTTCCTGAAGTCTGTACCTATTACAAGTGGAACTGAAATACAGAAAATACGCCTTAAAATAGAAATGCTTCATTTCCTATAGATGTGATGGGGGTTAGGGGGGGCGTGTTAAGTTTTAACAAACGATATGATTATTAGTTCCTGCCTTTAGGCTACATCTTTCTGTGGGGATTTGCTGTACAATCACAAACAACACCTAAAAGATGCTGTTGGTGGGGGGAAAACATAGTCAAGGCGAGGTTGAAGAATAAGAGGGCCAGCTTGTATCGTGCAGCATTTATATATATATATATATATATAAAAGGTAAAGACGCACACAAGACCCAGGCCTTGCCTTGGGAGTCCTAATTACATCTAGTTTGAGCTGTCACTCTGCAGCCATATTCAATTATTTTAAATGGGCTGCCAGTGTTATCCATCTGATAGAGCAGATCCTACTGATTTGATGGTTCCCTGGGTGACAGTGAATAATTGTGTTACCATTCTATGAAAGCCTAATTATATTATATCCATGTTGCAGCCCCCTCTATGCAATCGCGGATGTCAAAGACCCTCAAAAGATTGAGATGCAAAGGAAGCAATTCCCTGGGTAAAGAAGGATGCATTCTCTAGAGCAGAAACAGGCAAGCCTAGCATCTACAAGCTTCTATTTTGTGCTGTTCCATCTGATTTGAGTTATACAGGACCGCCAAGGACAGTTCAACTGATCTGGTTGGAAAAAATGAATGTCTGTTTCCTTCCTCATTGGTCCATGTGCTTGTAATCCATGTAATACACACTTTCTAGATAAATGTGTATTAGGGATGTGTGCATTTTACAGCTGCAGAGTTTTGGAGCAGAGGTGGTCATTGTTGATACTTCTTAAAGAATCCGCATCTTTATTTAGGCTCCCAGGATTATGCGTGTTTTTCTTCTTCACTAGATGCAGAGACCCTACTGCTTTGAAGCATCTTTTCACTTTGAACACAACAAGCAACATATCCTTTGAATCAGTGGTGAAATCCATTTTTTTTTACTATTGGTTCTGTGGGCATGGCTTGGTGGGTGTGGTGTGGCTTGGTGGGCGTGGCTTGGTGTGTGTGGTAGGAGAAGGATACTGCAAAATCTCCATTCCCTCCCCACTCTGGGGCTTGCCAGAAGTGGTATTTGCCTGTTCTCCTAACTACTCAAAATTTCCACTACCGATTCTCCAGAACCTGTCAGAACCTGCTGGATTTCACCCCTGCTTTGAATGTACAATACTTTGCTTTGATGTAGTGTATCTAATATCTCTGCTTGGGTGGAACCTTTTAAAGGTCATCTTATTAAAGTAAATAGCAATAGCACTTAGACTTATATACTGCTTCATAGTGCTTTACAATACTCTCTAAGCAATTTACAGAGTCAGCCTATTGCCCCCAACAATCTGGGTCCTCATTTTACAGACCTTGGAAAGATTGGCAGACTGAGTCAACTTTGAGCCAATCAAGATCGAACTTCTGACTGTGGGCAGAACTGACTGCTCCATCATTGGAGGTTTCTAAGAAGAGATTGGACAACCACTTGTCTGAAATGGTCCAGGGTTTCCTGATTGAGCTGAAGTTTGGACTAGAAGACCCCTTCGAACTCTGTTATTCTATTGAGATGGCAGAAAGTGGTTTTCTACATTTATTCGCTGTTGCCAGCTCATATGTACCAACCCTGTGCTAGAGTCATGTGAATATTTCTGCCTGACAAAGTGCCATGGGAGTTAAAAACGATGATCTCTGCCTTGATTTAAAAATGCCAGTGCTTCATTGTGTGATCCTAAAATTGATGACAGTCATTTGCCCAAATGAGTGTGCCAGCCATAAAGGCGAGTGGCACTGCGCTGTTTATGGTAGCCTTGACATTCGGGAATATTTAGTGCCACTTCTTTGTGGTGAGCTCTGCTATAAGACGTGTTAATGGCACAGCCCTTTTAGTCAGGCTCATCATCATTAATATAATTTACAGGACATATGCATGGCTTCCTGCCTTTTTATTTCTAATTCTTATAAACGTGAATTCATAGTATAAATGAATAAGCAAGAATGCGCTCGGTTTTCCTCTGTCATTAGAAGTCTGAGGTTTCAAAGATAAAGCAGCTATGAAAACATATTATGGCTGCTGTGATTTCAAGGGAAGGAAAAACAAAATTGGCAATGACTTGTGTTCTACCACAGAGGGGAAAGCTGTAGCAATTAGAAAAAAAGCCTTTTTAGGTAATAAATGGATTTGTCCTAAGCTGTCATATCTTCTGGGCTGTTACATTATTATTTTTCTTTATTGTGGTCACAATATTACCCTTCACATCATTTCAGCATGCTTATGCAACAAGCCAAATGATATCGCAGGCAGCCCAATCTTTCACTTTAATAACCATTTATTTTTGAGATATCGGATTCTCCAAACCCCGTGGAAGTAAGCTGTCTCTTGTGAAATACTCCTCTAAGTGTGATGCATTAGTCTGTTTGGCCTTTTGTGCAGAGATTTGAATAATAAACCATATCCAGAACAAAAATTACTCTGTGCCTAAGAACTCCTCTTCAAAACATAATTTATTCTCCTAAAACCTGCCCTTGATTTTTAATAGAACTTGTGTTTAAGATTCAAATAGTCTTGCCTTTGTTTTGTTTCCTCTGCCTTTTTTAAAAAAAAGCTTGTCTCAGTGACACTTGGATGCTATGGGTAGAATCTTATTTTCAACATTAAGTAGGATGATACTCACAAGCATTTCCCAGTTGGGCTTTTAGCCTACATTTTGAGAACCATTGGTAGCAACAGGCAAGACTCTCTTGATCTACAGGCAAATCTGCTTGCACAAAGTCCATTGTACATTTAACAGTAGGCTCATGATTGAAATGATCATAAACACTTTCCCCTCAAAATTTAGCACTAGAATGCTGTTCCCATGAAATGCTCATCATTTTACACATAGTAACAGCAGCACGAATTGTTTATGTTCAGCGTTGGAAACTGGAAAATATACCAACAAATGATATGATTATACATAAGATATTAGAATGTGCTGAGATGTATAAACTTACGTTAGAAATGAAAGGCAAGGAAGAATCAGAATTTTATGAGGTGTGGGATAAGTGGTATCATTGGCTAGAACAGAGAAACAAAAATGCATAGAAATAACTGTAAATAACTGTAAGAGACATATGACACAGTACTGTTAAAAAAAAAGAAAAATGTTTGTTGTTATGTAAATTGTTATGTAACATGCTGCCTGCCTGCAGTCTGAATCAGCTGATTTTGGGCCGATAATCAGTTGTTTGTGCTAATCAGGCTCTGCGTTGTTTGCTGCAAGGAGGCAAATTGCTTGGAGGCAGCAGCTAAAGGATGGGGGTGGATGAGTGGGGCTACATTCAGTGTATAAGACGCACCCAGGTTTTCACCCTCTTTTAGGAGGGGAAAAAGTGTGTCTTATACTCCGAAAAATACAGTAATCCGTGGAAGAAATGGACAGCAAAATATTCTTCTCCCTCTCTCAAAACACTAGGTTCATCCAATGATTGTCCACAGGAGTCTTCTCCAACACTAAAATTCACAGTTTTAATACTCCTTCTATGAGATTTCTTCAAAGTCCAACTTTTCTTTCTGTAGGATGTTGCAGAAACTACCACCGCTTTCTATATTCAGATCGTTGTTGATTTACACACCTCATGGCACCTGAATATCTTTTCCAAGCCTCTCCTGGTCAAGTGCTAATCTGTAGCGTGTTTCTCGACTGCTTCTTCGTTTGATGCTGATGGTTGCCCTTCAAAGACAAACGCTGTCCACCACTTCAGTTTCTTTATCGTCCGTTCTAAGGTTGGCTGTGTTAGATCGCGCAGGGAAGAAAGACACGAGTCGCAGGAACAGTCAGCTACCTTTATCGGATCCTT
>JANHFT010005892.1:0-22794 GCA_032467955.1 Pseudoxenodon macrops | reverse complement strand
TAGATAGATAGATAGATAGATAGATAGATAGATAGATAGATAGATAGATAGATAGATAGATAGATAGATATGGAGATGGAGATCGAGATGAAGGTTCATCAGTTTTGTTTCTCTGATTCGAAGGCCTTGCCAAATGTAGCACGCCCATTGCATCTGCAGCTGAGTTCTGAGCAGCTGAAGGAAAAAAATAAAAAGGAATGCAAAGGGGATAGCCGGAGCCAGGGAGGATGCTCTTTCCTTTTCTACCTTGAGCCAAAGACAAATAAAGGAATATACGCTCTGTATTCTGCTCTAGCACTGCTCCTGATTGGCTGCAGCAAATTTCACAAGAATCTGAACAAATATGTAGGGAAACTCCAGCCCGATTTGTAATTTTATGTCTTTTTTCCTCGCTTCAGTGAATCTGCAGCAAAGCCAGATTTCAGACTTTTCTCGTAAGCAATAAATTGCCTTCTTTTCTCTCATGGTTGAGACCCGTTAATGTATCTGCCCTAAAATAATGTAACGTGATGTAATAAATAATCCTTTGAAAACCCTACACTATTATCAGTCCATTAAAACAAACAAACAGGATGATGACATTTTCTTTGCTAATTCAGTTTGCCTTTCCAAGCTCATTTGGATATATAATTTATTTACTAATGAAAGCAATGTTGGCAAGCTGTTTTGTGCATCTAAAAATATATTGCTGTATTAAGGTTGTAAATATGATTTATGGGATTGACCCTTATTTCAATTTCAGCAATATTCTGCTAGAACCTAGCTATTTCCTGCCTTCATAAAAGTTAAGGCAATGGAACTGCTGATTACAAGCCAGCTCCCACTTCTTCCTAATTAGCAGTGTGTGCTCTTTTGACATTGTTTTGGCACAAAAAAAAGAGATCAGCCAATTTATAAGGCACTATTCCAAGAAGAATCCACATGTCCTATTACTATTTTAATTGGATCTCAGGAGCTGACGTTTCGGTGATATATAGGTCCACAAAATCTTCATGGAATCCCACCTTATGTTCAGACAATGGTGTTTAAATATATTGCTTAAGTTGGCTGGTGGTAATTTCTGGAACAGAGATATGATGGGTCATTATTAAATTATAGTCTACAAAAACTGTAAGCATGATGTTGAAATGCAATTACTATCAGTTGTTAAGGCTGATTTTTTTTACACACAGAGAAGTGAAAAGACTGAGTAGAATTATGTTGTGTTATGCATGAGTAAGTGGAGGAGTGGCAAAGAACAAAATCAGGTGAATTAAGTTTTTTCTTTGCTCATCCTTTCTTTTTTGTACTTGGGAATAACTGACTCAGAGAGATATTTTTTCCACTGGACGTGTTGGTGGATTAGGACAGCAATAGGTGTGAGTTTGGCTCAAATTGTTGCTTCAAAAAGGGTCACATTACATTTTGAAATGGAAAGCACTGACTACAGAAGAGTGGGCTAAAAGAAGCTTTGTTTATATGTCAATAATACATAATAAAGTATGCTTTAAAATGCATATTGGGGAATTATTCAACACTGGATTAGCGTTATGCTAAAAGAGGAAAATGCAATAAAATAGAATGCACTTCTATCTACGGTATATTATTGGGAAGACAATTTAAAATTTTCCAAAGTAAATTAAAATTAAACACACAATATAGTCAAGGGGAAAGGTATTTACAAGTAATCTTAAACCCTGGAGTAAAGTAGACATTTTGCTATGTAGTCTTGGCAAAGACTATATTATTAAGCCAAGCTTCTGGTGCTGAAATTAGAATCAATAAAAAGACTTCCCCTTGTGCTGGCAAGAACGTTAACTGTAAATGACTATCATCGTTGAACACTTTACTTCAAAGAAATGAAGAGAAAATCCAGAATGAGGTATACCAAAGGGGACGGAACAGGGGAAGGAGATTTAGAAAATTATAAGCCTACTAGTTTGACATGTGAATGAAAGTAAGATGTTCCTAAGGGGCAAATGAAAGAGTTAGCATATATAATATTATGTTGCAGTAGATATTAATCAGTGTGAGGGCACCGAGGTTAATGAGCAGAATATCTGATTATTCATTATTTTAATAACTTTAGAAGATGTTTCAAATAGAAGAGTGGATTCAATGTTCTCTACATACCCTACAGTGATTCCTAGTTTAAGAATGCCTGGTTGAAATGATTAAGAGATCACTATAAACGGCATAACAAAAATATCTTCTTGTGGACCACAAAGTCCCTTTCTTTGACAAATATCTTTTTGGATATTTGATGGCTCCTGAAGTAAAAGAAACATAAGCTATTTCTCTGTGCCAACAAAATATATATGCGGTGGTCCATTAAACTACTGCTGTAGGCCATAAAAAATGACTTAGAGGTCCATAAGCTTGACACTCCTATGTACAGGTGTTCCTAAGACTGGGCCAACACATTGAAAGATTTTAGACAATTTTTTTCTGTCATCACAAGCCACCTTATTGTTAGGAATTTTTTTTGTAAGGAGAAGATGAAGCTGTCTTAAGCTTCTGGAGAAATCATACTGTATCAAACTAACAAAAACAGTGAAATGAAGATTTTGGTCATTTAATTTTTAAAAACTTTCAACGAGCTAGCCTCTGTTTTATTTTTCATGGTCTTTGGACACAGTTAGCTCTTTTAGCTAACATTTGAATGATTCACCTTGCTTAGATTAGTTATTCCTCTCTTTTCCACCCTTGTTATTTTTATGGTTGTGATTTTGCTATTTTGTATAGCAACTATTCTGATTGTTCAAGATAGAGCGATAATGATCATGTTCAACTTAAAACACTTAATCTTCCTAAAAATGTGTTCTGTGTTCTGTGACAGAGAAGGTGAAAACTGGAGCACATATTGTTAGTAAGGATGACTTTTCTTTTGCTTTCTCCTGATTGCATCGCAAGCTTTTTAACAAACTCATTCCAATCAAAGCGATTTTCAGAAGGTGAACTTTCATAAGCAAATTTTGGGGGCTAATTATTGGAGCCATGAAAGTATTTAATTCAGTGAGCATAAGAGAGATGATGTGGACCGTACTGTATATTTCAGGACTATGAAAATCCTTTTGAAAAAGGTGCTTCAGGACACATGGGAGGATATGCAAAGTCTGTCTCTTTGATATGTTAAATGAATGGCATCTTTCTTCAGGTTCATGCAGCTTCTTTGGAAGTGACCTCTGGCTATCTCTGTGGGTGCATGCACAACCATTTTGCCTAGCACAAGTGGAATCAGCCAGAAGCAGCCATGCAAAAATGGGGAGGAAAAAGATGTGCCTGCTTTAACAATTTCAAATTAAAGTTTTTGCATGCGCTGCCATACACTGCTTTCACAGGATTTCTCAGCAGTAATATGCATCGTATCAAACAATAAGAGGAATTATTAAGAGAATTCAGTCCTAGATAAGCAGAAAGTTTAAAAAAATGGGATTCCTATTAGCATTCTGTCATTTATTTTCAACAGAAGAATTATCTTGGTCAGCAATACAGATGCTCATGACTTCGCTACGTTTTTTCTGCATAATGTGATAATGAAATTACATTTTACCCATCCAATATAACAAATTGTAAGCATGTTTTACTTGATTTGACTTATGTGAGTAAAATGGAAGAAAGAAATGTCCTTTCCCTGCTTATGCTTAAAATTCCTATCATGCCATTAAAGTTATGAAAACTGACTTCGAAGAAAGACTGGTTGAATTTAATAGGGCTTATTTCTGAGTACCCATAAGTAAGACTGTTTACCCAGGGCACATTGAAGAAAGTTCTTCAAATTAAAATAGGAGCTAGCGGTAAGTCTCGCTGTACTTAATAGGGCTTTCTAATAGACAAGCATAACATTAAACTGTAAAATTACCATTTAAAATTGTGTCTATACAAGAAAAGAAAGAAAGAATCATATACTTTTGGCTGAGAAAAGGAAAAACTGGGGTAAAGATTTTAGCCACATCCTTTGGAAAATTGGTTTTGAGAAATGGTACACAATTTGAGGTATGTATCATGAAATTAGTGGAACTTTTTGGAAAAAAAATCTTTGCTGAGGATATGCAACTTAAGCTGAGTGTTAGAATGGCAGGGTTTATGAAAAAGACGTCAGTTAATTTACAGTTACTGCTAGATATAGTGGATAGAAACTGTAACTTAACTGATGCCTTTTTGATAAACCCTGCCATTCTAACATTCTACTTAAGTTATAAAAAGTTCCACTAATTTCATTCATTCCGGAGATAGAACTGACTCTGCAGTATTAGTATCTTTAGATGCAGAAAAAAAACCTTTTGATTTGGCTTGGATTTTTAAAAAGAAGTGATGTTTAAATAAGGTTTTCCACAGAATGCAAGTTTAACACCCCTGTTCTTCTGGATCCTCATCTTTAACAGCTGCAATGTAAAATGGCATAATCTCCTCAATTCCGGAAGCAGTGGTACCAGAGGTGGGTTCTAAATCTTCTTACTGCCGGGTCACTCAGGAATGCGCTGCGGCTGTGTGCTTGCTTTGCGTGCGCATGCGCAGTGCTCTTAAGCAAAAGATAAGATGGTGGCGCCTATGGCAGCACCGAAAGAACCGGCTCAGGGGCGTAACAGGCCCGGGTTGCTAATGGTTCTACTGAACCATGCCGATAAGTTACTAACAGTTCGATAGAACCGGACCGAACCGTTAGGAACCCATTTCTGAGTGGTACCTATGAAATCTGGCTTATTCTGTATCAAAATATGCTTTAAAAAAAAACTTAGCCATATTTCTATTTTTTCATAAACAATATGAACATAACTTTGTCTTCTTTTTTAAATTAATATGGAATGCATCTATTCGTAGTTTGAACAGAGACAAAAAGCAAAGAGAAAAGACAATCATATTCAAAAACTACTTACGAATTTGGCATAGGAGACCTGCCCATCCTTCTGAGCAGTGGCAAACATTAGGCCCTATGCATTCACCTCCATTTGTGCAGTTGGGTAGACATACAGCTGGAAAAAAATAATAAAGGTGAAGAGAGGAAATAAGAAGATCTTTATGATGGCCCATGAGTTTTAAGTCACTTTATTGAATGACATGTCGTCTTAGCTTCCTACAATTATTTTCAAAATAGCTTGATCTCAAAAGAGCTTAATGAGCATTCTTCATGAGGCAATTAGCATTCTGAAATGTCCATGATTAGCAAGTTCTCCCTTAATCTCTGCTACTCTGACTTCTAGTTTCATCATGGATTTGCTCCAAAGGCAGATTCCCTAGTCATTAAATTTTCATTTTCTATTAAGTCTGAAATCCTTAATTGATTGAGTGATTAACAGAGTAACCCATTAATTTCAGACTGAACATGAGGATATTAAATGGTGCTTTAATCAGATCAGTGCCCTTTGTAGGACGCTGAGTGGCAGAGTTGTTGCAAAGTAGCCTTGTTTACCATGTAAACAATCTTTTAGGCAAGGACAGTTGCTTAAGATTCTTTTCAAAAAAACATCATTTGCATATGATGTCCTCCTTCCCTGGCTGAGAGATCATCAAAAATTCATTACAAAACCAGCTGCCGAAAGTTTAAAGGACTGAGGTGAAGACAAAAACAGACAGACAGACAAAAACAGCTCTCAAAACTCAGAAATGTTCATATTCAGACATGCGGGTGTCTTTATTTGTTTATTTATTATTTAATAAAGCAATTTAAAAGCTGACCATCACAAAATAAGCAATTCTGACTGGCATATAACAGAACTAAGCAAGTTAATCAATAAAAAACTGTAAAAACCAAACTAAAACAAAGAATAATAGACAAAGGGAAGTTAAAAAGAGCAGAGTTACCTCACCAGTTCACTCATCTCCTGAAGGCTTACAGGAATAACCAAGTCTAAAGGTTGCCTAACAGACTGACAGTTTTTGCCAGACAGAAATGAAGGACATTTATGATGACACTGGGAAGCCTAAAATGTTGTATTAATTTCAATGACCAAAAACATAACGTCCCCAAACAGTCAAACGAAATAATTAGCTTTAAAAGAGATTACCATTCATCCTGGTGCACTTGAACGATCAACAAATAGCATATTTGAATCAGAAGGGATTCAGACTCACGTATGCTACAATGCTTTCCTTTCCAGCCAAATGGGCAGTCACAAACATTGGGCCTGCTGCATCTCCCACCATGCATACACATTGGATTGCAGATACCTGCAGTGTCACAGAATGAAAGACAGGTGTCACATGAGGAATAGTCAAAACTTTTTTTCTTTCTTTCTTTTTCTAAAGTAGTGTGTGTTTGTGCAGTTTCATAATGGCAGCACTTTGCATAATTCAAAACAAAATGCAATTTGAGTGTGAAGAGCAGTCTTAAAATTTGGGGATTTGCAGGCTTTAGCAAATCCTTCTAGAATCTGCTGAGGTCCACTGTGTGCAAGAGACATTTCAAGGAGTCTTCAATAAGACCTGCCTCGCCAAAGGAATGAGAGAAACATTAATTACAACAATTCTTGAATAAGTAAACAGGAAATCTTTGGTGGCAGCTGTAAGGCAGACCAGTACCACTGACTGCTGCTGATTGCCAAATTCTTGTTAAGACCATTCCCCTCCTGATTAGAAAACATATTCTCAAGCATTCATCTGGATCAGCTAGAGGTGATGGAGAATTGATTAGTTTCACACAATTCAAGAAAGCTTTTGCATTTTATCCATCAAGAATAACTGACAAGATAAGGATAGAATTGCCAGAAGGCTTTTTTTTTTTTAAGATAGAAAAACAGATTCAACATTACTTTTTAACATTTATTAAAAAGTCCTTCTTTGGACAATAAGATGAATGCAGCTTATAGTATCTGGGGATTTGATGAGATGGCCACAGCCAGCTATATCTACCTTCACTAAATTAATGTGCTGGGAATTAACTTCTAAAAGAATAAACTGGAAACTGACAGCTGATAATAAACAAACAACTTCAATGCATCCACATTTACGTAGAAGATGGTTCTGCAGATTTAAAAATACTTTTAAGACTAGGTCTACTATAAAGTAGATGCAAATAAGCAAGCACACAACTAAATGTCAGCAACAAAGGGCAAACAACCCTAATTGTTGATGGCCATCTAGTGATCACTTTGAAGTACACAGCCCAGATATGGTAGATCTGTTTAAAAATGCATGTGTAGCCTTATAGAGAGGGACGCGGTGGCTCAGTGGCTAAGACGCTGAGCTTGTCGATCAGAAAGGTCGGCAGTTTGGTGGTTCGAATCCCCAGTGCCGCATAATGGAGTGAGCTCCCGTTACTTGTCCCAGCTTCTCCAATCTAGCGGTTTGAAAGCATGTAAAAATGCAAGTAGAAAAATAGGGACCACCTTTGGTGGGAAGGTAACAGTGTTTCGTGCACCTTTGGCTTTTAGTCATGCTGGCCCCATAACCACAGAGATGTCTTTGGACAGCGTTGGCTCTTCGGCTTTGAAACGGAGATGAGCACCACCCCCTAGAGCCGGGAAAGACTAGCACATGTGCGAGGGGAACCTTTACGTTTAGCACTATAACCCTACAACACCATCCTACTTATAATATTGTAGCATCTGTCTCAAATAGTAAGTAATCTGAGAACCTAGAAAGCACTAGACAGTTAGACAAACCATCAGAAAGTTCAATGAAGTTCACATAAATTTCATATATAAAATTCAAATGTATTTTTTTTAAAAACATTCACACATCCGACTATTCAGTAAACTTTTAAAGCTTTCAACTATTTTTTTTAAATAACTGTTTTTTCTTTATTGACCTTGGTTGGGTTCTAACATAAATCTATGATTTACATGTAGTTAGTGCAGGGGTGTCAAACTTGCGTCCTCTTGGTGTCATCAAGTGACATATCGCAACTCTTCCCCCCTGCGCTAAACTGGGCATGGGCATGTGACACACCCAGCCCGTGGGCCGCGGATTTGACAGCCCTTGTATAGTTAGATAATGCTGGAGGACTGGCCATAAACCATGAAGTTTGGCCAGACTGGCCAATGGTTAGAATCAATCAAGACCAATTACTGATGTTCACATTCTTCACTTTTGATTACCATACGATCAACTTCATTTGAAACTGAAAATCAGAAAACATCTTGAATTAGATTTTTCCAATTCTATTTATAAAAGGCCTGGGGAAAGAGCAAGGGCAAATGAGGCAAGTTTTGGACATGATTCATTCTCCAAGTCAGCAGTGCCAACATTTTTTAATGGAGAAGAGTTCCCCTGTCTTTTCCTAATAAGAGCAATTTTCAAGGTCCTTCCTCTGGGGAAAAGTTCATGCTTTTCAAATTCAGTTCTCCAATTTCTAGCTGCCTAATATAAATAAAAATCAAACTAAACTAACATTGGCTTTTGGAATGAACGAGGTAACTATTCTTTATTAAAATGTGCATGGTGCTATCGAACTCATGAACTGCAAGTTAATTCTGAAATTTTCCTTGACTGCATTGTAATCCAGATTCTGCATTGTCCATTGCTCATCATTATATAGTGTTTTAATGGTCATCCTATTAATTATTACTTTCATTTACATATAATGCGCCCATCACTGCAACAATTAGTTGTATGATAACACAGAAAACAGAGCTGCTGTTTTTTAAAAAACAATCCATTCAAAACAAGTGACCTATAAGAAAAAATAACTTTACCATAATAAATGTTCCTAAGAGAAGTATCATTTATTAAGCCGAAGAGATATTGACAATTATATTTTCCATGAAATATTTTAAAATGTTTACTTCTACTTAAAATCATTAAGAATCATTAATATTTACTGGTGCATTGCTGTAATGGCTGGAGAAAATATTCACTATTTATTGATTTCAGGGTATCAGCTGAATTAACGCTTTGGATAGGTTGAAACATTTCCTTAAAATTCCTAAATATTCCCCATCTCCCCCCCCCCCCCATCTTTTTTCTGTTAACTGTATTCCTTTTTTCTAAAATTTATTTGGAGCACTATTTGATTCTGCAAATGGTGACATGAGTAATCACAACCATTTGGCAAACACAATGAAATAATAATGGTCTACATTTATGAAATGATATTACTAATGCAGGGATATTTGCTAACTGGGCAATAATCAATCCCAATCATAATTCACAGCAGAATAGAGAATGATAGGCCAAAATGTACCAAATAGGTAGAAACTCAGCATTATCAGTTGAAATGTCCAAGGACAGTCAAATGTCTACAACATGACTGTTGCAAGCACTGTCACAACCTCAGATGGTTAATACCTCCCCTTGCAGCTGTTGAAGTCACATCTTCAGCTAGGCAGTCAGCTTGGGTTCTCTCTTCTATTGATTATGGAGCCAGGTTATATCACTGAAGTTGCACTAATAGGTCCAGAAGCACTACAGTTACTTGAGTGTCGTGCAGGGTCACAGTATCAGCCAAACCCATATTCATTCATTCATTCATCCATCCATCCATTCATTCAATTTCTATAACCCCATCTCACTTCGATTGACTCCCATATGCTCCTTGTTAGACCTGGCTGATTCAACCTCAGATGTTATTATTAATGTTGTATGACATTAGACTCATGAAGCTTATGAGTTTTCATCGCCTTCGTTTTCAGGGCCTTGCTTTTTCTTACTGAAGTGGGAGCAATTCTGATCCAAGCATCCTAAGCATGATATTCTTCTTCCTATCACACACAATTCCATTTGGGCCAGATGTGGTATTTCAGTATTTAGTGTGAGAAATTAAGTGTGGAATCCTGTACAGAAAGAGTATTAAATCAGTTTGCTGATCTCCATTATGACCCTTTTGTCTGGGCTATTTCAGAAGAACTGAACTTAACTAACCTTTCCCAAAATATAATTTAGATTCCGTTAAGCCATAGTACAATGATTACCTGTCACTGCATCACCTGAATAATATAGGAGATAAGGGAAAAACAGGACTGGGCTGCTGTGCTGAGTTGGAAGATATCATTTTAAAAACATTGGATTTTTTTCCCCCCAGAAGGCTGGTAAATTGACCTCAATAATCTATCCCACCTCAAAGAAAGCAAGAGGTTTCCTCTAAGCAATATATTCTAGCCAAACAATTAAATGTATCAAATGCAGCTCCCGGGTGCTAATGCACCCCCCAAATATTGGATAAAGGGTAGCACAGCACATATTCTTGAATTATTTTCAACAGCAGTGATCAAATTCCTTCAACAGATCCTTATTTGAGAAATATCTCACAATCATGGGGTTTCACAGCTCAGCCATCTAATTTTAATATATTTATCATTTTGTGTAATTTAGGTTTTTGGTATCTTGGTCAGAAAGGAGAATATTAAAATGAATGATGTATTTTCATTGAAAGTACAACAAAAAAATACGAGACTCGGAACTGTTAATTAACAGCAGATCAATACTAAACAAAATACCATTTCTTTGTGTCTGAGTCTTTATGAAGGTCAATGTTTGAAAGTAACATTTGAAACCATATTTAAATAAATTGATTACATTTTCCTTCAGTGAAAGTTGATTTCTTCCAATTTACAGCATTGTAATAGATCAGACACCACAATAATAAATTAATATTTCACATTAAAAACTTATATAGGAGTCTAAATGGAGTAAACTACTCCAAAGAGAGATGTATTGTTATGATGACTATCCCAAATGAATCCACTGCAGAATAAAAACCTCTTCATTGAAGGTCGTAGACCTTCAATGAAAGGTCCAATGTGGGTTGAAGGGTCCTTGGTGCTCCCTGAGCTTGGTTGTTTTTTTGCAGATGTTTCATTAACCAAACTACAGCACATCATCAATAAACAATATCAGTGCTCACTGATGATGAACTGTAGTTTGGATAATGAAATGTCAGCAAGAAAACAAGCAAGCTCAGAGAACACCAAGACCCCTTTATTTCAACCCTGATCTACATAAATTTTTCCTTATTGGTACCAATGAATTGATAGATAGATGCTTTCTGATGTTTGGCCTGGGAGAAACTGACACAAAGTGATGTAGCTGAATTGTGTACTTAAAAGAACATAGCATCTAGATCTCTCTGCCCCCAGTGTGCCACATTGGCTGGTGTTGTGGGTTTGCAAATTAAAAAAGAAGTATTAATTATGATCAGTTAGCTATTGTCCTCCAAACCTAATCAAACAATAAACCTACGTTTTTGTTTGAATCTTCAGAATTCATAGTTCTGCTGTCTATCTGCATATAATTTATATCAATGAGGTGTATTACACTATAGGAGGTAGAGATGAGAGCATTAAAACATCTAACAGCATGAATATCTATTGGAATATGTATTGGCGGTCCCATATTTCTCATTGGAAGTGTGTTTCTTCTTTTGAATGATGGATGGGAAGACACTTTCCCTCTACACTCTACAATTAAATGCCTTCTATCTGGATTGTTGTCCATATACATCAATTTTTAAATTTTGATTTTACAATCCTGTGAAACTGTGGAGCCCACTTTTAGTATACAGTGGACTAGTGGCAGATCTCTTTCTACATCTAAATAAGGCAGTTATATGTTGTCTCAATGATTCTGTACTGATCACAATTTTTAAAACTTATTTTCCTGAAAATGACAGGAATCTGGTTTAAAAGCAGGCTTCATTATTGCAATACATTCTAATTAGGACAACATTTGAAAAAGGCTCAGGAACTTCAATTGCCCAAAAATGTAACAGTCAGTTTTTATTTGGAATATATTGGTTGGAATAGCTCATTTCTATTCCATTGACTTCATTATTCCTAGGCTAAATTTACTGTTCTAATCCTGAAAGAAGCATACTGTAAAGAATTAGCTATTTCTTTTTCCATTTAGTTTATAATTGAGTCAAACATTACCTTTAGTATCAGGGAAATTTCGTCGATATTTAACCGAAAGCACTGATGTTGAAAAGGAGAATTTTTGGTTGTTTAGAATGTTCTGAATTGTCGTTTCAAAAACGAATATGGCTATTAAGCTTGATTTTTCTATAGCTATGTATGCTGTGTTGACCTACTGTAATTATTCAATATTCTAAAGTCAGAAATTAGATCATTTTACTAATTTTTACTGCACAATATAATAAACACAATGTAAGTGGTGTGCATTTTTTTAAACCAATCTAAGCTAAAAACATTGCCAGTCCTTTCCCCTATGAAGCTGGGGATGACATAAAGGCATGTAGCCAAATGGGAGATGCTTATCCCGCCTTTAGCTTTTTAAGAGGGCAATAAATTCAAGGAGTTATTTCTGCTGTGTGGATGCTAAATAATGAAATTTTCAGTAAAATAGATTATCTAGGGAGGCTGCCTATTACTTCATGCATTACCATGCATTTTATTGCTAATCCTGGCATCCACTTCAGTTTGCTTCCAAATGTATGGTAGCATAGTCGTAGCGGGGTTATTTCTCAGTAAGCACCCAAGGGTCAAAAGTCTGCATTTCAGGTGCCAATCAATCTGAGAAAGTGGAATTTACATAACATACTATATTTGTCTACATCTACATTAAACATACCCTCAATGCTATTCCCCCCTCACTTTTTTTTTATAGATCATAGAGGCAAGAGGAAAGATATGGCTGCCTCAAGTAGTAGCAGCTTCCTGAAAAGCCTAAATAAAGAAATAATGCATAATGAAGCAAAATTATTTATTTTTAAACAAATTTATAGTACAGGTTGTGCTCAACCTATGACCATTCATTTAGTGACTGTTTGAACTTACAGCTTCATTGAAAAAAGTGACATTTGAACATTTTTCACACTTGCAACCACTACACATCCCCATGATCACGTAATCAAAATTCAGACACTGGGCAAATGATTCGTATTTATGGGGGATACTGTTTCCCAAGGTCATGAGATCCCCTTTTGCGACCTTTTGACAAGCAAAGTCAATGCAGAAGCCAGATTGACTTAACAACAGTGCTACTACTTTAACAGCTGCAGTGAGTCACTTAACTGTGGCAAGAATGGTTGTAAAATGGGGAAAACTTCACTTTAAAAATGTCTCACTTAGCAATATAAATTTTGGGCTCAATTGTGGTCTTAAGTTAATGAACACCTGTATATAGCCACCCTGCATACCGCGGCTGACACTGGGTGGCTTAAAAACTTAAACCAGAATTAAATCATAATGTTTGAACAAAACAACAAGTAAACACAATGTTAACTGTAATTATTATCATCAGTCAGTCTGGTCATAAGAGCTCTACTGACAATTACTTCCTGTTCACTTCAGAAAGATGAATCCGATAAATATCAAAACTCAAACCTTAGGAGAACTCTTACACGATAATATGGCTTATTTACCACAAGGAAACGTCCATGCAAATGGGGTATTTTCAAAGACTATGACTATATAGACACCATTTTGCACAGAAAAAAGTAACCCCAATTTAGGGAAGCAAATTTTGGATTTATATCAAGGGTTTTAAAAAAAATCAATGCACTCAGAAAACAAAGCCCCAAACACTGAGCATAAGAAAGCAAGAAAATCAGTAACAAGATAAAAACCTTATAAGAGAGTAACATACATAATGATACCTAACTAAAAACTAAAAAGTATCCACCAAGTAGACAGTCCCAAAATGAGATCCAAATCCTCCTTCCTGTAATCACTTTTGGACAATAATTGACAATCCAACTGACATTTCTGCAGGCACTAGCAGAGGAAAAGGGAAATAGAACACCATTTTCTCAGGAGCACTAATAGAGCAAACCACTTGCTTTGGTCCAGTGCAGAGGTGGGTTCTGCTTCTTTTTGCTGCTGGTTCGCTCAGGGTTGCGCTATGTCGTGTGTGTGTGAAGCGCGCGGATGCACACACACACAGCAGTAAAAAACTAGATGACAGTAAAAAATCCAAGATGGCGGCGCCTACAGAGACACCGATAGAACCGGCTCCGTGATGTCACCGTGGAGTTACTACCGATTCTATAGAAACAGATAGAACTGGTAGGAACCCACCTCTGGTCCAGTGAGACAAAACATGTCTAACTCAGTGAACTTTTACAAATAAGGATAGAAGTGATCTTCTAATGAGATAATATTATACTCAATCTCAGTATCATAGTTTGCAAAAAGCTAAAGCTAGCAAATGAGAATCTTCCCCTATGCAAGACAGCTATATTAACAAAACAATTGACTAAAATAAAAGACCTTTTGTTTTGAAACACTTTTACAGGAGACTTCAAAGAACATACCTTTTCCCCCTCTGACTTGCTTTCTTATCCTACTGTTGGATTAAGAATTGGGCTGAAAGGCCCACCTATGCCTTTCTTCCAGGTATACACAGACTTTTAAGGAAGAAGAGGGATCAGAGATTCCATTCTGAAGATTAGTTTGAGCTGCCAGTTTTAATAGCAGATTCTCCTGCAAGCCTCTGCAGAAGAGAAAGACCAAATTCCAGATGAAAGGGAGCATTTATCACATCTGGCATCTTTACAATTTAGTTTGGATTCCTTCTAAAGCTCTTAAACCTTTATACTAACAGAAGTACATGTCACAGAGCAAAAGGCTGAGCACGGAGACTTTGAATAATTTCACTGTATCGAGTACAAAAGTAGGGCCTTTTTCAGCAAGCAGAAGAGTTTTAGGCCTGAATAGTGATGTTCCTTCCATGTTGAAGATGGCTGGAAAAGGAACCCTGAAGTACTTGGTGCCTAACTTGTTCAATGATGGTATAATTAATCTTCCTATTAGGTTTTCAATTAGCATACCTCTTAGTAAACACAAGTGTTAGATAGGTGAAGGAAGAGGCAAGGCACTGCTGGGAAATATTAACAAGCAGCTCTTTATTCCACAACAGTCAATAACCCAGCCAAAGCTCTGCCAATCACATTCAAATATTTTCCTGTCTGAATGACGGACCAGACTGAAGACTTCCCTTCAGTTGAAGTGAATACATAACAACAAGCACTTTAGTTTTGTTATAATTATCAGTCTTTTTTTTTTCTTTGCTGCAAAATGCGGTTGATATTTGAAGACTCTGCCCCAGGCCAGCTTGTGACAAAACTAACTGAATTATCAGCATGCAAAAAGAGAAATATAGGTTTGTTTGCCAACCATGAAGGATAAAATGAATAAAATCAATTAAAGAGGAGGGGACTGAGTGTTTAGTCTTTTTTTTTCCTTTGAGCAGCATGGTGCACCTTACATGAATAAATAATGATTAATCAAAGTACTGGGTGATCAGTAGGGGTTTCTTGTTGTTACTTTTCCTCATAATGTCTCCTCTCTGTCTGCCACCTTCAGATAAATAAAGACAGCAGAGGGACACCTTTGAAGGTAATCTAAGTACTTCTTCACCAAATGATGCATTGATTGAGCTCCTGTCCAGACCTAACATTGGCAACATATTATATTGAGTCAGTCAGTCAATAACTTTCTTATATAGATGCCTGGATTTTAATTTTCTAATAATGCTCAGGAGGCTGTTTGGACATAAATTGGTCAGGCCAATTTACTACCTTTTTTAAATTCGAGATTGATACTAGCCATGAATCTGAAAGGAAAGGTCAGTGTGGTAATACAGGGTAGCTAGTATGACAGCCCACCAGTCAAAATTTGCTTTTTAATATTTGTCAAGGTCAAATTCCCTCCCCCTTGCCTCACATACAGCTTTATTATTCTTTAGCTCTGCTATGAGGACAGATACCTCAGAAACAGATAGGGGAGACCAACCATATAAATAGTTTATAGTCATCACTCAAAGATGTTAGTTCTGAATAGGCTCTATCCATGTCTCAGTTGAAATCAGCACGCTACCCTCGAGGCATTTCCCGCTGAATAGTAGTTCAGAAATTGCAAAAAAAGCAAAAGAAAATATTTGGACTGTTGATTGTTTGTTGCTTCAGCTACCTTCTTCTAATTAACCATTTCTTCTTCTTTTTTCAGTCTTCCTTTTTTCAGTGGTGTCTTTCAATATTTTTTTTAGATTCAATCCAATAATCCTATTATTTTTTTCTAATAACTTTAGCTTCAGGGCATTGAAGGAAACTAAACAAAAATGGAAAGTGGCTATTGAGTATTCCTGACCCAGATAGTTTCATATGCACAACTGTGCTCTGGCCTTGAAACCTGAAACCTTATAATGTAATTTCAGGTTAAGAGAGAAATGATCCCTATCATAATAAAATCAATCTTAAAACCAACTATTCTGTTGGATAACATTTGAGATTTACATATAATGAATAGCACTTCCACCCATTTCCACTCTAGAGGATTTCGTCTTAGGAGTCGCCTTTAACTGATCCAATTAGAATTTAAAAACAAAACAAACCCAATTCTAATTAGCTAATCTCTACCCTCTGTAATTATTTTCCTTATCTTTCAAGAAAGCAGGTTGGAAATAAAAGTGACCAATAGATAATTAAAATAAAACAGAAGCAGTAAAGGGCTCTTCATTGGATTCAATGCCACGTTAAAGTCACTAGCAAGAATTAGTTCAAAGTTGGTATATTTTACTAACAAACCCAGGAGATAATCATCAAACACACTCCCAATGTCATTAAAATGACTTAAATAGACATTGATTAACAGCAACAGTGTTTGTTATCTGGTTTCAGTTCAATAATTATAGGCAAGAAATGAGAAGTGACAAGCTTAGATATAGTTTGTCTAAAATGAAGATGCAGAGAACTCCTTGGCTGCATCCTCTTTCAAGCATAGCCTGTAGTGAAAAAGAGATATAGCCATTGGGCATTGATGTGAGTCTCTTGTAAGACAATTATGTAAATTGCATTTAATAGACTGGTGAAGGTATTTCCTTTTGGTGGAGCATCTTGCTATATTGTTTTAGAAATCAGGAGATATCCCAATGAATGCCTATCAATAGATTCATGATTCATTCATTCAATTCATTCATCATCATCCAATCATCCAATCATCTTTCTGCCTAAATGCCCTCAGATGGAGGAAACAAGGGAAATTCAAGAAGTTTTTTTTCCTGAACACAGAATATGATTGAAGGTAGTACAGCCAGAAAAATGCATAAAGCAATTTGTTCTTTAGAAAATAAGTAAAGTATACTTTGAAATATCACTATAGGAAACAATTGTGCACAGCAGTGTCTTATACCATAATAAATTGTGGTCAATTTTTACATAAACAAACAAACAACAACACCCACACCCCCAAATTATGGCTTATTGATATGGGCATGAAAAGGCAATGGATTTCTATTGATCCATATAGCACTAGCACGTAGATCTATATACTGCTTCACAGTGCTTTACAGCACTCTCTAATCGGTTTACAGAATCAGCCTATTGCTCCCAACAATCTGGGTCGCCATTTTACCCACCTTGGAAGGATGGAAGGTGAGTCAACTTTGAGCCAGTGAGAATCGAACTATTGCCAGTTGGTATAATTAGTCTGCAACCACTGGGCCACCACAGCCCTTATACTATAAGTCTATCCCCCATAGATAGGGAAACAATTAAAAGACTTGGGGAACACCTTCCTAGAATAGGGATCATCATGTCATCATTTGCTAAATGTAACTGGGACCAGTAATTCCATCACTACATGACAAGGTTGAAAAGTGAACATTCATGTGACTACACCTGACTTACAACAGCAGTTTGTCAGTTCAATTTATGATTGGTAAATGAATCACCATAGGTCATGAAGCAAGACGCCACAGAACTCTGACTTGTGACTTTCTGCTGGCTTCCTCATTGACTTTGCTTGTTGGAAGTTGGCTGCGAAGGTCACAAAAAGGTGAGCATGTGACCATGAGATGTTGTGACCGGTGTACCAGTTGCCAAACTTTTGAATTGCTATCAGTGACTATGGGGATGCTGTAATGGCTGCAATTGTGAGGACTGGTTGTAAATCTCTTTATTTCAGTGTTTCTCAACCTTGGCAATTTTAAGATGTTTGGACTTCAACTTTGCTGGCTGGGGAATTCTGGGAGTTGAAGTCCAGATATCTTAAAATTGCCAAGGTTGAAAAACACTGCTTTATTTAGTGTGCTCCTAACTTTGAACAGTCATTAAACAAAATCGGTAAGCGACAACTACCTGTACTACACTTCTCAATAATTAAACAAAACAAAGCAAACTTGCCAGATGTAGAACTGGTTTTAGATGTTATACCTGTACCACAATTATTGCAAACCAAGGTTACTTCTCATTCAAATTGCTACATTGTACCAGTGTAACTGATGGTTACATCAGTTGTAATCACCGGTGACTATGACATGTCACATCAATTACCAGGATGTATCTTTAAGTTATAGATTTTTCATGATTTGGGTACTATATGAGTCAGAAACACCTTAATTGGTAGGCCTAATTGAAGAGCTGCTAAGCCTTCTGGAAAGCCATATTTTTGAAACACCTTTTATATAATTGATGTGTAGTCATCCTTCAAATTTTCAATCTGCAAATGGGCCATAGTTTGATTTAGATATGTTCACCATTTGTTCATAGCTATTGCAATGGAAATACGCTGATACCAGTTTATATATTTTATTGTCATATCCTTTCAAGGAACTCTTATTGAATTCACCAAATATGCTTCCAAGTAAACATTCTAGATGGCAGGTTTAAATCATTGCAACAATCTGGTCCAACATCACATTATACAATGTATAACTAATATTATTAGCCAATAGGATATGCTATTAAGATGAGGTAATTCATTTGTTGGTGACTGGATACAGCATATGTGGAGTGGTGAAGTAATTAAGAATCAGAAAACTTTTCCTAGCATGTTCCAGTCTAATTTAGCTGCCTGACATATATGGCAAATCTATTTGACCCTCTTACACAACTGGCATAACACAGAAGGCAAGTGGATTAAGATGATCAAGGAAAATTATAGGAGCAAGCAGCAAAACCTATTAGGTAGAGACAGAGGTCATATGAATACTGAACAGAAATTACATACTCTACATTGGCAAAAGAAAATTGACTATGTAGTGGCTTGAACTTAAAGATTGATATTTTTCTTCATCAATTTAAATAATGTAGTGCACATTATTAGCACCTCTAGTAGTATATTTGTATAGCTTCCTGGGAATTTCTGGAAAACCTGAAATATAAAAAAGTATTTTGTGCTATTTTGGTTGGCCCTAGAGAGATTTTAGAAGTTTTTCAATGTGGCTGTGCAAGTTTACTAGAAAATGACTCCTGTGATGTTCAGTGGATAAGCATGCAAGAGCTGCAGCAACTATGAAGACTTATAACAGGCACTCAAAAGTAAATCTGGTGAGTTTATTATGAAACAAATGGGCATTCGTGTATATGCAATCTGATTTTCTGACTGTTTTGTGCTATTGTAATATTCAACTGTCATGGCAAATCAGTCTGAGCATTCTGTATGCCTGCGTTTTAAAAATCTACTGGACACTTTATTAGAGATAAAATGTTCTTAATTACTCTTAGTATTAGGGAACAAATTTATTGCTGTTAATATGCAGAAGGTTCTACTAGTTATGATGTTCTTAGTAGGTTTGCTTGTGCATGCAGAACAAAGTTTACACTTTTAGTGAAATACTAAAACAAAACTGATAGAAGTGGTCCAATTATGTAGGAATAGAGAACATTGCGACTAATAATGGAAAAAGAGGCCACCAAAACACATAAACACAACTCATTAACTAACTGTATTAATTAGGGTAGAAAATTGTAAGCAGTGACATTTTAAATTGTCCCAGTCAATGCCTGTGGATTGGGCTTTAACAACTTTCCTGACTAACTTTAATTCATCTAATTAGCTTATCTCTCATACATATTTTCTCTATTAAACTGGAATGAATTTAAATATATAGTACATAGATAGGTTCAGATCCAAAGTGGCTTAAACTTTTTCTTGTCTTTGATGTAATGTTACTGCCATTAATGTACTAGGATATAGTATAAGGAAACCTCCAGTAAATGGAAATAATGCCTTTTGTGGTAAAGTTACTGATATATGTGCTATGATGTAAAAATGAAACATTAGAAGATTAATCCAAGTAAAGGGTCCTGTTTAATATGTTTGCAATAAGAAACCTCCCTAGGTGATAAAGTATTTCTAAGGCAAGGGATATTTGGAAAGTTAAAGCAAAGTGTAAGAAAAACTTACTTTTCTGACATCTTCTTCCAACATAACCTTCCATACAGGAGCAGAGGTTGTTTCTCATACATAGCCCTTTGTTCTTACAAGGAGGATTGCAGAATGCTAATGACAATGCAAGCAAATAAACCAAGGTTATTGGTAATAGGACAGAAATTGCAAAATAGAACCTCAGCAGCCTAATGGTATGGCACAGATCCTTGGTAATACTGTGCCCATGATGATATTTAGGGTTACAGATTACTGATAGAATTGGATTTCTTAAGGAAGCCCTCCCATCAAAGGATTTTCATTATTCTAGCATAGCTTTATATAGGAAGAAAAGACAGAATGTGGTTTGTTGTCTTTCAATTCAGTTCACTATATGACTTCAGCTACACTACTTTATGGGGTATTGTGCCACTTTTGCAATTATTATTTATTATGATTAGTTGCACAGTGAGCTAGATGTTCAGACTAGATTTGGCATTTTTGTCCACTTATTGAGTCTTTGCCAAGGACCTGGGATAGGCAGATGTGGATGTTTGATGGGGTTACAGATATTGTTGCAGGATGTAAGCTGTTCGGAGTAAAGCTGCCTTTTGCAATTGACTAATGATGATTTTGACAATGCTGGTGGTACTCCAATTGTTTGGGGATTGTGCCCAAGATGCCTATGACTATTGGTAGTACTGGTACCTTTGCTTTCTTTTGCCATAGTCATTTTATTTCATTTTGCAGGTCTTTGTATTTAGTAACATTTTCTTCTTCCTGCTCCTTCTCCTCCTTTTCTACTACTACTACCGGTACTACTACTACTACTACTACTACTACTACTACTACTACTGGTATCATGATTGCACAATTCATAGCTTAGCACAATGTGTGGCTCAGACCAACATTTGGTTGTCTTAAAGCTTTCATTAAATTTACAATAACAAGTCTCTGGTGAGCTACAATATTTTGCATGGTCTGAAAGCATGTTTTAAATGACACGGTGGGCTAGCTGTTTATCATGATTTACACAGCCCTATATAAGTTTATGGGGGTGTGATGGCTCAGCAGTTAAAGATGCTATGTTTGTCAGCTGGAGACCTGACATCCCGGGTTTGAGACCTGAGCTCCGCACAACAGGATGAGCTCTCATTACTTGCCCCAGCTCCTGCCCACCTAGCAGCTGAAAAGCATGTAAGTGCAAGTAGATTAAGAGGTACCACTTCGGTGGGAAGGTAACAGCATTATCTGTACCTTTGCTGGCCACATGACCATGGAAATTGTCTTCAGACAACACTGGTTCCCTTCGCCAAGAAACAGAAATGAGCACTGTACCCTAGACATGACTGACAGGGAAAGCGTTATCTTTTATATAGGTCTACTAAGAAAAAAAGTCCCACTACATATGTTTACCCCACTTTCAGGTAAAGAAATGTAGGGTAGCAGCTATATAGCCTTTTATCAAAGATGATATTCCTGGAGTTTGAGAGATTACTGGAATAAAGAAGTGTATTTAGGTGTTAGCTTTATAGTGCAATGCTACATATGTGGTACTTAGAAGGGATCTCAATCAGATTTACTTTGAGGTTGTTCATTTAAGATTTCTATTTTAAGCTTTCAATGAAAATCAACATCATTACTACCGTATTATTGCAATAATTATATTGTATTGTATTACAACTGTTACAATTGCAGTTTTACTTTAATTCCTCATCTTCCCCACCCCCAGACAGCTAAGAAACGATACCATTTAAAAAAAACACCACACAATTTAAAACAAAATACAATAATTACAAACAGAAAATTGCAATAAGATAATTCAAACCACTATTAATGAGTATTTAATGAGGCATTAATTTGTTTATGTGTAGATCATAGACACAATTAGATCTAAGGTTATGTGGACTTCAATGACTGGAATATTTTAATCAGTAAAAATATAATGATAAAACACTGTTTTCCAAAAGTTGCTGGTAAGAAGAAAAATAATTTAAATGAGAAACTGAAAGGTAGTTGGAGCTAACTGCCAAATCTTTTATAGATGCTTAGCAGAATTGGTGACAAATGGCAGTTGCCTGTTACTATCAGGGATGGGATTGTTTTCACTGTTTCAGGATACGAAATGACAAAAGTTTGGTTATCAAAGGTTTCCTTCTTAACAGAACAGAATAACAGAGTTGGAAGGAACCTTAGAGCTCTTCTAGTCCAACCCCCTGTTCAAGCAGGAAACCCTATACTATTTCAGACAAATGGCTATCCAGTCTCTTCTTAAAAGCTTCCAGTGTTGGAGCATCCACAACTTCTGAAAGCAAACCATTCCACTGCTTAATTGTTCTTACTGTCAGGAAATTTCTTAAATCTGTATTTCATTAGAATAGAGCAAATCAGAAGAAACCAAAGTATAGAGTGCAAAATTCTCTCATCTTTGACCATAATATAATTTAATACATCTCACATTAAAAAAAATCCATGTTGTATTGACCAGGAAGAAATTACTGTATGGATTGCTGCAATACAAACAAATTATACCAGTAAATGTGTAACATATTTTGAACTGCTAACAGTCTTGTAATTATATTAGAATAAAATAACAGAGTTGGAAGGGACCTTGGAGGTCTTCTAGTCCAATCCTCTGCTTAGGCAGGAAACCCTACACTACTTCAGACAAACAGTTATCCAACAGCTTCTTAAAAACTTCCAGTGTTGGAGCATTCACAACTTCTGGAGGCAAGTTGTTCCCCTGATTATTTGTTCTAACTGACAGGAAATTTCTCCTTAGTTCTAAGTTGCTTCTCTCCTTGATTAGTTTCCACCCATTGCTTCTTGTCCTGCC
>JANHFT010005891.1:36446-47508 GCA_032467955.1 Pseudoxenodon macrops | reverse complement strand
TCTATTCTATTCTATTCTATTCTATTCTATTCTATTCTATTCTATTCTACTCTACTCTACTCTACTCTATTCTATTTGATTTTGCCTTTGATTTTTCCATAAACTAGAGAAGATATAGGTCAGTGATGGCTAATCTTTTTGCCATCGTGTGCCATTGGGGAGGGGAGGGGGGTTGCGTGCATGTGTGCTCGCACCCATAATGCAATGCCATCAACCCCATTGAAGGAACGCACAACCATCACCAACCTGTGCTGCCCCCCGCGCATGCGCACATGCCTCGCTCCGGTTGGCTGGTTGGGTCAGTTTTTCACCCTCCCGAGGCTTCAGGAGGCTTTCCTGAAGCCTGGGAAGGGCGAAAACAGCTTCCCCTCACCCTCTGGAAGGGTCAGTTGGCACTGACAGGGCAACGCCTCGTGTGCCCTCAGATATGGCTCCTCATGCCACCTGTGGCACGCATGCCATAAGTTCGCCATCACGGATATAGGTTATGTTTCCAGCTTTACTTTCACTCATGTGACATGTAGCATTACCTACTATTGATAAGGATGGCACTAGACAATTCTTCATGCATTTGGCAGTACAGGTAGTCCTTGACTTACAACAGTTTACTTAGTGACCGTTTGAAGTTACAACAGCACTTAAAAAAGTGACTTATGACCATTTTCCATACTTATGACCTTTGCAGCATCCCCACGGTCATGTTTACATTTGGATGCTTGAAAACCGATTCACATTTATGACGGTTGTAGCATCCCGGGGTCATGTGAACTCCTTTTGTGACCTTCTGACAAGCAAAGTCAGTGGGGAAGGCAGATTCACTTAACAACCGTATTCCTAATTTAACAACTGCAGTGATTCAGTTAACAAATGTGGCAAGAAAAGCTGTAAAATGGTGAAAATTCACTTAACAAATTTCTCACTTAGCAACATCACTTTTGGACTCCATTGTGGTTGGAAGTTGAGGACTACCTGTATACTACAAATGAAAGCAAATGAAAGCAAATCTCAGTTTTATCTGAAGTATCATCATGCTATTATGTGCAACAGAGCAGAGGTGGGTTCCTACCGGTTCTATCCAGTTCTATAGAACCGGTAGTAACTCCGCGATGACGTCACGGAGCCGGTTCCATCAGTGACTTGGATTTTTTATTGCTGTGCACCCGCACTCGAGGCCTGACCCTGAGCAAACCGGCAGTAAGAAGTTTCAGAAGTCACCTCTGCAACAGAGGCTCTATAACCTAAAGATCACCTTTTGTTACTTAAATCCCATCAGCTGGGAGATACATGCAATAAATTGACACATACAGGGGAATTATCCAATTAATCGTGCTAGGTTTATAATTATTCAATTAATTATATATTAATTTAATTAGCTGTCATATTGCATACAAAATTTAGCCCCAGAAGGAAATCCAAACAATAAGTAAAATTAATAGTAGCAGTATAAATAGTAAAATTGACTAACCCCAAATCATTTGCCTGTAAAACTGGAGCTGAAAGGTAGGCATGCTAGTTACCTGAATCTCAGAGAGCTTTACTTGAGCTAGTTGTGTATGGCTGAAACTAAATAGGGAACCATTAGTATCATGTTTGTATCATTTTAAGATGAATATTCAGCAGATGTTGTTTTCAAAGCTAATCTCTTCTCCCGTGAGAAATTACTTACTGACAATGGATACTGGTATAGTGTTTTACTAAGGTTCTGGAAGAATGGTGAAGTCTGGAGTATTCCTTGCAGGTATTTAGCAATGTTATGAACTGTTTAGGGAAATGTCATATGCAGTACATACTAATAAATTAAAGGGTGACTATAGCTGCTTTGTTTCAAAACACTTCTGGGCATTCAGAACATTCAAATAGTTCTGGGAATTGTGAATTCTGCTTTAGAATGAGTACACCGCTATGGTAAGAACTACAAGAAGAAGCTACTTAGAAGGTTTAGATACTTAAAATGTAGAACATGAGAGTTTCACTGTATTTATAACACACCTCTGTATTTTCTTTGTTTAAGAATAATTTAGAATGACATTTAAGTGAATGTGCAAGTAAGTAATATAGAGACAATGGCTTCATGCAGCTACCCACGTCTGTAAAGCTGCTGAGTGAAAACATAATTAGCTGTTGACCGTGTTGCCTTGCAACATGAAATAGAAATTAAATGTAGCAACTTGAGTCTCACACTGGTAGATTGTTTGGCATTTACCTTTGATGGAGCAAATTAGGACAAATGAATCGTTTTTTAGATAAAAGCAGCAATTTTCCATTCCCCATGTTTGCAGATGAATATCTAAATCAATGTTATTTAACCCAATTGGTTCAAAAACAGCCTCCAAGCTGGTACCTCACAAATGTATTGAAGTACACTTCCCTTCCTAGAATTACCAGGCAATATAACCTTTGTCCTTGTTGGCTGAAAATCCCAGAAGTTGCAATGGTGACACATCTGGAAGGCTGTTTTAGAGCTTTATTTATATACTACCTTTATTATTTTTATAAAGAACTCAAAGGGGAGAACATATTTAATACTCCTTCTATTTTCCCCACAGCAACCAGTCTGTGAGGTGAGTGAGTTGGGCTGATAAAGAGTGACTGGCTCAAAGTCGCCCAGAGGCTTTCATACCTAAGGCCCGACTATATTCACAGTCTCCTGATTTGTAGGCCAGCACCTTAAACCATCAGGCTAAAGTGACTTACAACTACCGTAGTTTTACATTTATAGGTTATATAGCTTGCTTACACATCTGGCAGTTCCCATTTCAATATTAACATGCCAATTTTCATGTGTTGATTATATTATGAGATCCAGTTTGGTGTAGTGGTTAAGGTGTGGCCTAATAAGTAGAATAGAATAGAATAGAATAGAATTCTTTATTGGCCAAGTGTGATTTTGGACACACAAGGAATTTGTCTTTGGTGCATGTGCTCTCAGTGTACATAAAAAGACAAGATACATTTGTCAAGAATCATAAGGTACAATACGTAATGTTAGTCATAGGGTGCAAATAAGCAATCAGGAAACAATAGCAATAAAAGTCGTAGGATACAAGCAACAAGTTACAGTCCTACAGTCATAAGTGAGAGGAGATGGTGATAGGAACAATGAGAAGACTAATAGTAATAGTAGTGCGGTCTTAGTAAATAGTTTGACAGTGGTGAGGGAATTATTTGTTTAGTAGAGTGATGACGTTTGGGAAAAAACTGTTCTTCTGTCTAGTTGTCTTCGTGTGCAGTGCTCTATAGCGTCGTTTTGAGGATAGGAGTTGAAACAATTTATGTCCAGGATGTGAGGGGTACTTTATAAGTAACTCAAGGCGGCGAACATGCATAAATGTCTTGGTATTTAGAAAACTATATTTATTGAAATTCTGATTTCAGAATAACTCAAACTTCTCAGAGATAATTAAGACTTGGTGTCAAGTCTTGGTATCTCTCTTGGTAACAATGCCAAATGCCCAATTTTAGGAGAAGTAGGGACATGTGGCCAGTTGTGGAAGCTATTCTCTCACCAGCCCTACCTGGGTGCCATTTTTCCTTCCTACCCAGGATTCCTTTTAAGTGCCTAAATCAATTGAAAGAAAAGTAGTTTCAGGGAATAGACTGTGGAGAGGGAACTACGTTCTTATAGCTGATAGCACTGAGGAATTAATAAAGTTCATTATAAATCTTTTACACCAGCATTCTCCAACCAATTGCCCTCCAAAATGCATTTAGACAGTATCATCTCCATCCGTCATGGTCATGAAAAAAAAAGGGTAATTTGAGTTGCTGACCTATATTCCTAGAGAGTACAGTGCTGACTCCTCAGTTATGGCTTCTTAAGAAACTCAGCATACACAGAAAAAGAAAAGTAAGTAGGTTAATTTGTACATGTAGCTAAGCATCAGACGGTAATATATCACAGCAAGGGAACAATTATTGTCTAAATATTGTCATGACCAGCAGTCTATGTATGCCATAATATGCATAGTGTTAATATGTGTTAGTATAATATGTGGGAAATTCAAGGCAGCAGTCCTGAAGTATCACTAAGTAAGGACAGAAAGTTATAAATTTGTTGAGACTGTTTTCAGGTTATTTTTGTTACATGAACTCTTGTTCTAAAGCTCTAAAGAAGTCATAATTGAGGAAGAACAGCATGAATAAACTGCCAATCTTTAAATTCCATCTTGTAAGAATACAGGATCTTTTTGAATGTTTGCAAAGAATCATGCCTACACTAAATCACTTCCACCCAAGTTTCAGAACTTAATTCACACTAACATTCTGGTCTTTAGCCAGAACAATGAACAGGTATTTGAATGATGACATCTGTTTATTAAGAAATCTAGAACAAAAACTCAACTCGGAATGTTTTTGTTTGCTTTGAAAATAATCTGTTTAAAGAAGCAAATCTAACATAGTATATATGAATCTTAACAGGAACTATGGGAGGATTTTTTTTTAAAAAAAGAAGAAAATAAATCAGAAAAGAGCAAGTAAATTTATCGTCTGACTATCCTCACCAGCGTTCATACTTACTTTGCTAAAATGCCCAAACTTAGGAATAATTTGATAACTTCTGTAATGCAAACCGCTGTGGATGAAAAATACAGAACTGCTCCGGTTGTTCTTGTATATCGCAATGCTACTGTATATGTTGCAGCCACTAAGGTCATCACCGTCAAGCAATACAACTTAAAAAGTAGGCTGACATTTTCTGAAAAAGCAAAAGGATCCCTCTGTGAAATATAAAAATTAAAACCCCACCTTCAACAGTCACAAATAAGGTAACATGAATAATCCTGATCTTAAAGAGGGAGGGAGGGAGAGAGGGAGATAGAGAGAGATAGAGAGAGGGGGGAGGGAGGGCGAGGGAGAGAGGGAGAATAAATTTTAGCTATACCAGCCACAATCTACAGAAGAATATCTGGTAGGCATTAGAGCAGTTTCTGAAATTTGGCAATCTTAAAATGTGGGGATTTCAACTTCCACGGCTGGCTGAGGAATTCTGGAAGTTGAAGACTGGCAGGTTTCAAAAGCACTGCATTTGAGGGTGGTACACAAATCTTCACAGGCATCATATATAACAATTGTTCAGGTTGGTCAGGTCGGATTCACAGTGTGCACTGAAACAACTTTTCACTATGTCTCAGTCAATCACTTTTCCCCCCCCATGATCATTACCATGGCATCTCCCACCTAAACAACCTATTTGGCAATTTTGTGCCTCACTATTACTTCTCTTCTATGCCAACCAACCTAAAAGAGGGTGGCAGCCTGGTTCAAAGTGAGGTGTCCTGGAGCAAAAAGCTTCGGATCTTCATATCTTTTTTTGGGGGTGGTGGTGGTGTTGAGTTTAAATAATTGTTGACTCAGGCAAGTGCCTGAACTAGTCCCTGCAGGTTTTCTTGGTGAAGTTTTTCGGAAGGGGCTTGCCCTTGTCTCCTTCCTAAATTGAAAAAGAGTGACTGGTCCAAGGCCATCTAACTGTTGTGTGCAACTGGTTCTCCTCAAGTCTCTAGTGATTAACATCATAATATTCACTGCATAGCATCTCATAAAGGTATATCTAATGCTACCCAATTTTTCAGATAGGATAATCTGGAATTTTATTTCTTTGTACAGATTTTAATAATTATATAAGAAATTAAGAATTAAAAATCCTGGCAGCATTCAGTTTCATGTAGTGATTTAGTATTGGTACCATCTCTAATTATCAAGAAAGACTAGTGATGTTTGCCTTCTTTGCTTTACTCCTACAAAAAAAAATTGTATTCCCACAACACTGTGTGTGTATAAATAAATATATATATATATTCCTTTGAGCAGTAACAAGGAAACTTACTTTTCATATTATTGGGTGTGTGTTGTTTATTCTGTTTCCAGGATACAATGCAAAAGTGTTACACATGGTGCCTACGTGGCAAGGTGATTAAATAAAATTAAGAGAAAGTCTTGTTTAACTATTTAAAACACTAAATTGAAGAGATACAATTGTATAACCATATGATGTTATAATTTAACTTCGACTTCAAAATAGCTAAGCCTACATATGAACATGCCAAAAACTGGATGAATCTGTCAAACGTGAACCACGATTTAGAGATACAGAGAACAGCTAGATTTAAATTACGGATCCTCATCTTTGAAAGCAAGAGATATCTCAAAATGAGCTGACTTCAATGAACAATTTGTGTACTTCCTTCACATGTCCAGATCATTGTGAAAATTGTCTTCATTTTCTACAATTTCTAATATCAAATATAATTTGGTAATCAAAATATAATTTCATTCCATAGTTAGCTCAAACTATGCTTCCAAACCAAGTTCCTGTGTTATTCTATTATTTCAGCCTGATCAATTCATATGTAAAGAATAAATCACTTGTCACACACTTGACAACAGAACATTTACTTGATTAAAAACAAGAATGGGAGAAGTAGTCATTAGATCTGGATATCACTTGCACAAATTAACCATTATTTCCACAGAGTAAACTATCCTCTCAACAGCTTTGAAGACTTATTTTAGCGATACAGACGGGACGGGAAAAGGCATGCATTTTTCCGTGCCTAAAGGCTTTTAGGGACCAGACACTCCAACCAAAATCACTTCCGACCATTTTGCCCAACATGGGACCAGATCTATTGGACTTCCAAACCTATCATTCCCAGCCTGCATAGTTTCTTTTAAAAAGTCCAATACATCTGAAAAGCTTTGGTTGGGAAAACCTGTTATAGTGCAACGGAACAGCTATCCACAGACAGAAGAATGGGTGGCAACAAATGGATTATCGGCTAGCGCCTTATTTAAACTAGCCACCTTCTTCTTCTAATCAGACTGGGTTCCATTCGGGGGGGGGGGTTATAATTCCGCTTTTTCTATATGGAATCCCCCCCACCCGCACGTGGGGATGCCCAACCATTAGCCCCAGTGAAATGGATCGCTCTCTTTCCGCACAAGCGGTAAAGAGGGGAGTCGATCGGAGCAGCTGGTTTTGCGATCCGTGCACCAGCGGGATCAGGCGTTAGGATCCGAGGCTCGCACCGCTTACCTTTCGGAGGCGCCATAGTAGCCAAGAGAAGGAATCAATTGGCGAGCGAATAAGCCCGCCTAGCCGATCACTCCAATTTACCATAGAGAGCTGCAGAAGCCAACTAGAGGGTCCGTTCCGGTAGGCGTCGCTTCGATCCTGCCGCCGGAAATAGAAATAGACCGAAGCTTTCCCTGGAGCTCCTTCAAAGGGAGTCAATCGTCTATTCCAGGAAGTGGGTTTGTATTGGTGTTGGCAGAGCTGTCCCTTAAAGGGACAGGACGCCAGGAAAATCTTATTTTTTACATCAAGGCAGATTTCAGCTAGCCCAATTGAGCAACTTTAAGGCATGTGGACTTCAAATCATGGAGTCTTCAGCCTGCTGGTTGGGGAATGCTGGGAGTTGAAATCCTCGTCTTAAGTGTCTATATATGGAAACTCTCTGTCATCCAGGTGCTGGTTGTCCCAACTCTCTGTCATCCAGGTGCTGGTTGTTGCTTTTTTCAAAAGGCAACTGGACTTTCTGGTTTTTCTTTGAAGACGTTTCACTTCTCATCCAAGAAGTTTATTCAGTTCGGACTGAATGGTGGAGATCTTTTTTTCTTCAAGGAAAAAACAAGAAGATCCAGTTATCTTTTTTTGGGGGGGAGGGGGGAAAGCACCTTTGGGTCCATGTCTTAAGATTGGCAAGTTTGAGAAACACAGAACTAGTAAGGTCTGATCTCTTCTTGTGTCTTTTGTTTTGGGATGGATGTACCACTGTCAAATGCCATCTTTTACAGCCAGGATTTCTCCCAATGAAAAGAAGCGACTTCTAGAGCTGTATTTGTTAAAATGTAGCCGGAGAATACCTGAGGGTTTCTGGAGACACTCTCAAAGGTCCGCTAAATCAAAATTATTAGCCAAATATTGAAGATAATTGCAATAAACATAAAACAACATCACTTTTGCTATTATTATTTGTTAGAATTATAATTCTTTTCCATGAAAAATGTTAGTATCTAATGGGCTTAATACTGTTAATTTTACATGGTTCAATAAATAATTTTTATGCAAATGCATCAATTTTAGTTTTTAATATGGTAAATATCAATAAATCTAACTCATGTAAACAGAAGCTCTTTTAGTGTCCTCCATAATTTTTAAAAGTGGGAGATGGCCCTGAGAACGAAAAGTTTAAGAAACACTGTTCTGGAGCCCTTTTAGGCAGATATATACTGTGATGGCATGAGCTTTCCTGGAGTGTGAGTCATTCATCTTGGATTGTTTACGCCTCAGGCATTGGTTTTTGTTAAACTAAAATTGGTTTTTGGTTTTTGTTAAACTGTTGTGGTTTTTAACTCTTGCCTGCTCACTCCAGTCACTCCTGGACTGCATCCTAATGCTAAAGTCCTTGAAATTCAGGTCCTACTAGTTATGATAACACATTCATAGTTTTCTTGGCAACAGTGTGTAAGTAGTTTGTCACTGCCTTGTTCTGGGATTTTTCTTTTTTCTATTTCCCAGTCTGATGTATAATAGTGATGTCCTCTAAGCAACGCATGTGCTGGTAGCATTTTTTCCATTTACTATTATATTAATAAATGTGCGTTTCTTGCCTCACAATGTCTGTGTATAAGATTATTGGTTGCTGAGGTTGAGATTTAACACGACCAGCCATGATATATACACATATAAAGTCACTGCAGGATACCAAGGCTCTAAAGCAGGGGTCATCAACCTTAAACACTCAAAGAGCAATTTGAAAGAAAACACTGGGAGCCACAAAACGCTTCCTGTGCCTGACTATTTCCTGAGCGGCCACAAAACTAGCATATGTAGTTGAATTAAACATTCTGTTTTCTTATGAAACTTTTCTTTTCTTGGATTTATCCATGGTTGGCCTACCGGGGGTTGAGAAGCTCAATAAATCGTGTGCCAGCAGGTGTCTCACATTGGCAGTTGTGACACATATTTTGAGCGATGGAGCCACAGCAGAGGGATGAAAAAGCCACATGTGGCTCCAGAGCCACGGGTTGTTGACCCCTGCTTTAAGGCAACCCTACACAACATGCAGCCCACCAGCTTCCAGGATCCATCATGCCCTGAAAGATATGCTACCAAGCACCTCCAACACCCACAGGCCACACCGACGCCTCCAACTCCAGTCCTGCTGCTCTGATAATCATCAAATTGCTGGTCAATATGTGATCATTTATTAATGTTTCCTTGTACCCCTTGTGCAGGCCTGTTTTAAGGACCAACAGTGTTACCAGCTAACTCCACTGTGATAAATAGAGCTATGTAATGCTCTAATTACATAGGGCTGAGAAAATGAGAAAGGTGTGCACAAAATGGATGATTAAAAAAAAAGTAGTCTAATCAATCTCATACAAGACATGGGAAGAAAACTCAAGAACTAAATAATAAGAAACTGGTGGGTGAGATGCAGTGCATCTTAATTTATTTGATAAAATTAAGTTATCATTTAATATATTATAGATATAAAATCCAAATACCACTCACTCATCATGAAATCTCCAGAACTGTAAAGCCTAGAAAGTTGAAACTTGGCATGTATGTTCCTCTTGGCTTCTAGGTGCTCGTTAAGAAAGGATTTTTTGAAATGACCATCAGACCATTAGTATTTCTTACACAGTATTATATTAACACGCTCTGATACTAATGAGTTAAGACGTTCTACTTCCCCTCTCCACCTGAAAAGAACTCTGTTCCAATTGCCAGTTGCCTTACAGTATATTAACATGCTCTGATGCTAAGGAGTTACACATTCTACATAAATTTTCAAGCTTTAAGTGTCAATGTATCAAGCTTGATCATAACTACAAATTAATTTTCAAGCGTTAACTGTCAATTTATCAAGCCCAATCACATAGTTTCGTAGCGAAGCCTGGGTATCCACCTACTAGTACATTTAGGAGGAGCCTCCAAACATATATGTCTTCTTTTTTTTAAAAAATATTCTTTTTCCTGGCTAACCAAGAGATAAGATTAAAGCATAAAGAAATTAAATGAGCTTTGAGACTACAGGTATCTTTAAAGACCCAGGTCTTAAATTTACATTATGTGTAAATTATGATGAAAGAGAAGGAAGAAAGAAGTTTAGGGAACCAGCATCAGCCATGAGATAAGTCACAATATTTCAGGTTGTGTGCTTTATTAGTTTCTAAAGTAATGCAAATTTAAGATCTAGGATATAAAGAAGTAACTAATAAATCTGTTCTTTTTGTCCTTTATTGGAACTCATCATTCACATAGCTTCAGAAAGTATGTGATGTTGAAAATGTACTAGCTCTATATTTAGAATACATTTTTTAATTTCACTTTAGAAATAATGTTAATAGTCTTTAAAAATGTAAAGCTTTTATTTCAAATGAAAGCGTCTGAAACAATTCATAATTTCCCAAAAGGAAACGAATAGAAAAAGAATAGAGTATCTTAGTTTCCTTTTGTGGTCATGTTTTTAGTCCTAAGAGATCAAGATAATTAACTGAGCTTCACGTTTTATTTTGATTTTAAATAGAGCAACCCTCTCAGTAGACTGAACATTCTTTGCTTGAATATGGATAGCAGGAGGTTGTAAAAGATCAGGTGACATGTAAACGTTCTTTAGTAATTAGAGATCAGTCTCTCATATTGCGATGTAGAATTGTTTGCTTATTCTTCCATAACAACTGAGAAACTTTGATGGATTTCTAGCATGAACTGCTCATCTCAGCTATTGCCATAACATTTCTATGGGGTAAAGCTTGAAGTTGATGTGGTCATTCAGAAAAAGAAAAGAAAAAAGTTCCACATTCTTTGGTAGAACTTTATTGTTGACAGCATGATTTTTCTGCATGAGCCACTTGTCCTTCAACTGATCGAAAAATCCTGGAAAGACCTATCGGGATTTTGTATGTTGAGGTTTTACTGATAAATTAAGATGGGTTCTCTCCCTCCCTCCCTCTCTCGCTCCCTCCCCCTCCCTCCCCCTCCTTCTCTCTCTCCCACTCTACCTCTTGACCTCTCCCCTCCAACTCCTACTCTCCCTCTCTCCCTCTCCTTCTC
>JANHFT010005891.1:12294-25049 GCA_032467955.1 Pseudoxenodon macrops | reverse complement strand
CAATTAGTTAGATTAAATTTTCCACATACTCCTCCTTCTTTGGCTAACAGATAATCTAAAGCTAAGCGGTTTTGCATGATATATGTTCTAGATTTAACACTTTCTCTAGCTAGTTGGGTGAGACCTTTTACAAACCAAACAAGTTAATACTATATTATTTCCATTTAAATCTCCCCTTTACTTTGTAATATGGCAGTAATAATATTTATTATAGTATTTTAATCAGAACACATATGTTGCCCTTTTACTGCAACAGTTCAAAGAACATTTGAAGCCATTATCAAAAGATTAAGCCCTATTGGTCTATTTTGTACAATACTGTCAGTTTGATGAGTAGTAGCTCTCCCATATCTTCCATGGACCTATTAATGGAGGTAAGCCCATAAATGTTTGAAGTAGAAAATGACAGAGGCAGAACTTTTCCATCATCTCTGTTGAAAGAAGAGGTTTATATGTTTACTCCCTTAAATACAGTACTGTATCATCTTGCAGCAACTATTCTACCTGATTGCTGCTGTTGGAGAGATATTGTCCATTCAGCCAATACTATCAACTGAAATGGCAACTACATATGGTCTTCTTATGATAAAGTTCCTCTAAAATCAGTCAAAATGCCTCTTCCTTTTCTTGTTTTCTTATGTCTTAGAGCTCATATCATGTCTGATTGGATTGGAATAACAAGTGTGACTCACTTAATGACCACATTGCAGTTCTAACTGCGTCATAGATCAAGGATTACCTGTATTCAAAAAAACAATTTAGGCAGACACTGTCCTACTTCACTGAACTATAAGAAGGAGAAAGTACAGTACTACCAAATTGCAAAATTCTGTTATAGTCAATCAATAAAAGTAGTTTTAGCTTTCTATTCTACTTAATCAAGTTGACAGCAGGATGTGTTTATGACTGAAAATACAAATAACATACTACAGAATAATTAATACATTCCCATCACCAGCTAAGATATATAGATCAGAGTAAATTGGATTTCTGTCCAAGTTATACACAAATATATTCATGAGTACCTATCCCAATTTTTTTCACTAAATCAGTTCTAATGTTTAATGTTAGAAAAACTGTAGTGGTCATAAGAGTCTTAGAGACTTTTCTACAATATATTCATTTTTCCATTTTACTTACCTAAATTATCCCTCATTTATATTTTTTCCTAATATCCATTTTAGTATATTATTTCTTCAACATTTTTTCTGACATGTTTTATCCAAAAATATTGTTCTAGGCTTCTTGATTGCACCAAGGCAAACAAACGGTGTTTTAAAAACTTTTTTATTTACAGCATCTGGAAATTGGATTCATTTCCAGCCTGGGCAGAGTTATCTCAATTAGTCCTATGGAACTCTACCAAAGTCTTTCAAGATAAGTCCGTGGGGCAATGTTAAATGAAGTTCAAAACTCAGCAAGAAAATTCAAAACCAAACCAGAATCCAGAATCACACGTGGAGCTGCGAGATGATTTGAAACGAGTTCTGAATGAGTTGCTTCTTGCTCTTCTTTTAAGTAGCTCTTTTTTTAAGTCTTCTGGGAGGGTTCAACCTCTCCCAGCCTTACTCCTAAGTAGCCCTTTTCCTTCACAACTGCTCTTGACTCCTAGCAACTCTGTGCATCCGTGCATTGTGGACTGGCACCCCCGTCCTTCTGCATCGCTGCTATCAGATCCCGCAGGCTCCGGCACATTACTCCCAGATGGCGCTGGCCCCATCTCTGCCTCTGATGCAGAGATCCTGTCTGAGCCTTCCCTAGACTCCAGAGCTGACCCATAGTCTCCTCCGCTGTCTAACTCATCTGCCAGCTCCGCAGGCTGCCGATGAATCACAACAGATAATGAAGGATGTTGGCCACTTGTACATGTAGCTCAAACTGGCTTCATCTTCTCTGTAGCTCTTGCACAATCTGCAAGGATTCTCTTAATCTTACTCCTGTATGTTAGTGCTGCCTGCAGATCACTCACAGCTCACCACTATGACTATATGGGGCTTCTGGATGGGACTATCCCCCTTTTCTCTGAAGCTTCTGACTACAACTTAGGCAATCACAGCTGATACTACTCTTGCAAGCAGGAAGGCAGCAATCTCTATGGGATGAAGGATTTGTGAAGGGAAGAGATCAATCATAGGACGATGACAGGGTCTGGAATCTCACATCCAAACTTGCTTAAATTCAAGGTCCCATTATTTTTATTTTTTTTAAAATAATTTTATACTGGTGTACCACTCTCCAAAATAAAAAAGGTTATATGGTTTTGTTGGACATATATAAAATTGAATAGAATCCTTTTGCGTAAGTACCAAAGCAGGTACTTACCTGAATAAGTTTCTGTACATCAGCCTTTGCTAGAGTTTTATCCACATTAAATTCATTCTTTGGATCCAGTACAACAGCTTTCACCTATAAAATGACAAAGAAGTTTCCTGATTAATTTGTTTCTTTTACACTTATTTAGGATTAAAGAGTACTTAGCAATGCCTAAATCAAATCTTTAAATCAACACCAGTGAATTAGTGTGTATTTGAACTGCAATTTCGTTAAAGATTAATAAATGATGATTTCATCACTGGTAGATAGACAGAATCATCAGGGGGGGGAAATGAAGCTATATTAGGTCAGTGATTGATAGGAACTGAGTGTCATGTTTTATTCTTAATTCAATGTTGAAAACTTTAAATGGCTATCACTACTTCCCCATACTGAAAGCCACATTCAGCTGGGACACCATTAATTAGCACAAAAGCCAGATGGATGACTTTGGGTCAGTTATTTTCTCTTCCCTTAATGAGAACTTGAAAAATATCTATCTACCAACTCCCACTGGATCAAATATTAAATGAAAGTTCATAATCTTCCTGTAGTGAACTAATTCAGGCTAATAATATTAACTTTTAAAAACCAATATATTTAAACATTTATGTGATTTAATGTTTTTCATATGGTCCCAGCACACCACTCAAAAACCAGGAAGACACCTCCAGTTACAAAGAGCTAAGCACCCCAAATTTAAATAGAGAAGATTATTTATACTGTTACCATGAATGCTACCAGAGTTTCTGTTACATTTTGTCCATTCATTGCACATTCTTGCCCTATTTCACGGATGATGTTCTTGATGACATTTTCAGCTTGAGAGTGAGTCATTCTGCAACAATAAAAAAGGAAGATGGACATTTGTCCTATTATTATTGCTTTTATTGACAATACTGCATATTTAAAGACCTCCAACCTATCAAACTTTCAAGGGTATCCTAACCAAAAGACTGGCATTATTAATGGCCATCAGGAAAACTGATGAGAAAAATTTACCCAAATAGCTCGTTTGTTATATAAAGCGGACCAAGGAGACAATGGCTTGTTGCTCTGACAATTTAAGAATTATAGTACCATGGAAGAGGCTGTGTTTCCAGTTCAGTCTGTAACATCTCCAGCTGGAGAGGGAGTCTACCTGTCCTAGGAAGATGGATCAACAACCTGCATCCATACATTGTAATTTCAACATGTTTGGCATCATATCACAATTGTAATGTTGCTACCAATATCAGCAGAAGGCCAAAAACTTAGCAAGTGAAAGTAAATGAAGGTAGCTACACTCTTACTTCATGTCTTCCAATGCCTTTCATTCCATTGAACTAGCTTTTAAAACTAATTCTAGTTAACTAGTTGGACTAGTTTTAACTAACATATTTGACCACTTATTTCTCAATCCCACAAGAGTTAATTAAATGAATCTTATAGTTCATATAGTCATATATGAGTATAGAACATTATCCAGAACACTGCTAAAAGACAGAAACATGCTTTCAGACAGATTTCTGATTTGGTCATGAGAAAAACCTGCCCAAATTTACAGCATGGCACTTCCAATTTCATGCCATGATGGTTCTAACAATGTGGTTAAGACCATGTATTTTCTGCTCCCAAGTTCTTCTCACTGCCCACCTCCCAAATCCATGACACATTGCAATGCAGCGGCTTTGTTAACTTCCTAGAGGTACCTGAAAAATCAAAGATGGAGCATTCAAGGTGTATCTACAGGTGGGAAACTGATGGTCATGTATTCACTTACAGAAGTTCTTTAGGAACAGAGGAGGAGACACACCACCTCCAAAAGCACTTCTCACTGCCCTTCTAGCTTCGGGTCATGCATTTTTTTCTCTTTTCCGAAGTTGTTGCGTCCAGAAAACACGGGGGGGGGGGGAAGGAAATGAGCAGGTAACGTCAGGAGACCTATGCTTCCCCAGTGCACAGGTTGTGCCAAGGAAACCACTCGGTCTCTTTAAAAGTTGTGCAAGGGGCGCTAGAAAGCCGACTAACGACGGGGCCCGCGGTTGTGCGACTGTTGATTTTTACCTTTTGTACCGCTCTGACGAAACCAAGAGGAAGAAGGTCAGACGGGATTACTTTCCCACCTTTTCCACGATCGATTTTCTCCCCCACTTTCCCAAGAAGCGTGTTGATTCCAGTTCTTCGTTTCCATGGAGACCACAGGCGCCTAGCCAATAGAGAGGCGCGGACCGAATGAAGGGCGTGGCTAAGGAGCCTCTCTCCGTGACTTCTGTCCTGATGCTCCCTGATCTTTTTGTCCGCGCCGTCCTAAATCGGAATCTCGCCACACCTCTTCCCCCCCCCCCACCTGTCCCATATTTGGCCGATCGATCCTTTACATTCCTGACAAATGGCCTGATTTTATTCCAAGGTACTTGAGATTCATTTCACACACTGTGGAGAAATGCCAGGGGAAGGAAAGACTGGCGGTTTTCGCCCTCAGCTGCAAACTCTACGCGTTCCTAACTATGCATTTAGTAGACACGTGTCAAGAAGCTGGAGGGGGCCGCAATCACACTCTCTCATTTGTGGAAATTTTATAAATGGAAACCAGATTTGGCTTCCTCTTCCTCATCCCAGCTACCTAATCTGTGTGACTCTGAATTTATTTTAATAAACAGTGCCAGTATTCTGCTCTCACGGTGTGCCTCCCCCTTTCCTAACTAAATATCTGAGGCTATTTTCACTACCTATAATATCCCTAGTTGGGTTTTTTGCAAGTCCCAAGTTCAGTCTGTGTTTCCATAACTAATTACCTGTAAAGACTTTTACTCATATGCAGTTTAAATCAGGACCAATATTGCCTTGGAACTTCATCCAGCTCACCAATTGCATCCATTCCTGGACCTGAAGGCGCTGCTTATTACCATTCATGACTTAGTCATCTCTCAGATTTCTGCATCTATGCTCAAAATTGAACTACCCTTGAAGACTCTCTGGATGCTACAGTTGGCGTAGTGCAGGTAGACCTGGTCATACACCTACTTTGCAAACTGCACTTGCTCCATGGAGTGCTAGTTGTCACCTATAATGGCAGAAGGCTAAGTTATTTATGGGACCAATTGTTTCTGGTGGTTTCTGCCTTTTTTATATATACCCCAACAGTGTGAGCATGTTCTAGATCCCTTTCTTGGAACAATCTCATTCAAAGGATTTAGGTGACATGCCTTCTCAGGGATGGCATATGCCCTGTGGAATGCTTCCCACCCCCCACTTTTACCCAAGTAATCCAGCAGTGTTGAATCACTTTTAACATATTCATGCAAAACTGCCCTTGAGTATAGCTCAAATGTTACGGGTAGTGTAACTAGTGTGAGGTTCACTGCTGTACACAAAATATATTTTTACTGAAACAAGGACCAACTCCCTTACTCAAAAAAGGCTGACATCACCACATGGGCTCAGACACAGGTCACATCCTAGATACCTTTCATCATTCAGGACTTATCTGGATTCTAATATTATTGCTTCTTGTTGTATCATCTTAATGGTTATTCGACTTTTTGGATTTTTGACACTTTTTTTTTTTAGTTTCCTTCCTTTCATAAAATGGAGGCAGTTTATACTTCCAGCAATCCTGATAAAGAACTTTGTAGGGGTTGGTGTATGGCATCATAGCTTTCTCCAGAAAAGTATTGATTACAATGAGATAATAAAGAATTATTAATTCTCAAAATTTCTGCATCGCTGGGGGTGGAGGGGAGGAATTGAGTGGCCATAAAAATGGATTTGACACTAGTACATGAGGCCTACAGGTTTCCCCTTTCCCCCATGCTTTATAAGTTGCACAGAATGTAGAAGGGGTAAAGTAGGTTATGGATTAGGTACAGATAATATTTTAAAAATCATAATATTACAGGGAGTATTATTTAACCCAAAGAATCAGCAATTTAAATCTCATATATAATAAAGCATTTATGAAAATGAGTGAAGTTGACATTGCATCCCATGATGTGCTATGCATAAATTTCATGTTAGCTGTGATCAGATTTCACAGATTTTTGAAACCATATGAACTTCCCATTGACAGTACTGACATTTGTGTATACCGAAATCAGAATTTTTTGTACAGCTAGTCCTCGACTTACAACCATTCATTTAATTCAAAATTACAACAAAAAAACTGACTTATGACCATTTTTCACACTTATGACCCTTGCTGCATCCCCATGGTCATATGATCAAAATTCAGATCCTTTTGCGACCTTTTAACAAGCAAAGTCAAGGGGGAAGCCAGATTCACTTAACAACCATGGTCGTAAAATGGGATAAAATTCACTTAACAAGTGTCTTGCTTAACAGCAGAAATGTTGGCCTCACTTGCAGTTGTTAAGTCAATGACTACCTGTATACACAAATATCAGAACCTCCCATATTTTCACCTTGAGGCTATGGACCTAATTCTGCCACATTGGTTTGTTCTTGGCCCATGAATAAGGAAGCACTTAAGTTCCCTTACAGCCACATGTTCATGCTACAGTGGATTTATTTTCTTTTTCCCCAGCACCTCCGCATCCCCTTAGGGCATATTGATATCTCTGGAGCCAATCCACTACTCTCCAGAGAGTCTTTCCTGATGGACATTGATCTTACAGTTCTACGCCAGAGTCTCTGAATGGAGATGTTTTTCGGAATGGTAAGATGAAATCTGCTTGCCCCGTGGAAAGCTGCGGAAATGTGACGTTAATGTATTTCTGAAAAGCTTCCCTGATTTCTACTATTTCGGCTTCCAGGCTGTCTTTCCACGCTGTCATATATTCCAGCTGTTGGTTCAGAGATAGGATTTCACTTTCTTTCTTGTTCACTTCAATGTTCACCTCTTCAAGCTGAGTCTCGCGAATATTGTCAGCGCTTTCAAGCAGTTTCCTCGACTCTTCCTCAAACTCCTTTTGGGAGACCATTAAGGCGGTTTCCAATTCATGTTTTTTCTCCCAGGCTAACCGTTGCAGGTTCTTCTGATAAATTTCGTTAGCAATTATCCCTGCCTGGTGGATCTGCTCCAAATATTTTCTGGATGAGTGAAAGGAAAGGACATACCATCTGTTTAGAAACGATTTCCATTGCAAGTGATTTTGTACTTAAGTTTACATAAATAATTAAATTATGCAATTATGTAGAGAGTTAAGGCAAGAAAAAAGAATAACCCCAGAGTGAAATCTGTAGAATAAGAAGATAACCTTGACAGAAACATACAATATTCATCACCAAGGAAGCAGAGTGATGTGTGTGTGAAACATACTTTAAGCTACAACATACAGATAATATTCAGAAGCAGCTCAGATAGACATCTCCTAATTCACTGAGTATAAGAAAGGGTAGAAGTTCCAGCACAATGATATTTTTAAGATTCTGTTATTATAGCCAACCTCAAAAAAAGTAGTTTTAGCATTTCCTATGGAGTTACAGGTAGTCCTCAACTTACGACCACAACTGAGTCCAACATTTCTGTTGCTAAGCGAGACAGTTGTTAAGTGAATTTTATTAAGTGAATTTTACGACTTTTCTTGCCCCAGTTGTTAAGTTAATAACATGATTGTTAACTGAATCTGGTTTCCCAATTGACTTTGCTTGGCAAAAGGTCAAGCAAAAGGGAATCACATGATCCAGGGATGCTGCAACCCATCATAAATATGAATCAGTTCCAAGCATCTGAATTTTGATCACTTGAACATGGGGATGCTGCAACGTTTGTACCAGAGGTGGGTTCCTACCGGTTCTAACCGGTTCTTTAGAACCGGTAGTAACTCGGCAATGACATCACGGAGCCGGTTCCTTCGGTGTCTCCTGGCCGCTGCCATTTTGGATTTTGCTTCTGCGCATGCAGAATTGTTTTGATTGCTGCGCGCACTTGCATTCGTGCGCTCCATGTGCATGTGCGTGGCGTGACCCTGAGCAAACCTGCAGCAAAACAATCCACCCCTGGGTCGTACGTATGAAAAATGGTACCGTGTTTCCCCAAAAAGAAGTCAGGGTCTTATTTTCTTTTGACCCCCAAAATAAGCGCTTAGCCTTATTTTCGGGGAGGTCTTATTATTTTTTAGGTGCAGGAGGCAGCGAGCGTAGCATAGTCACCTCATGGCTGCTGCTATGTTTTGGGGAGGGCTTATTTTCGGGGGACGGCTTATTTTAGCGCATGCGCTCAAAAGCCCCATTGGGCTTATTATCTGGGGAGGTCTTATTTTCAGGGAAACAGGGCAATATGGCACTTTTTTAGTGCTGTTATAGCTTCAAACAATCACTAAATGAACTGTTGTAAGTCGAGGTCTACTTGTATTTTCTTGGTCTGGTTTATCTAGCAGGGCTGACAAAATCTCAAATGGCAAAACTCACATTTATTATATTACATCAGCTAAACATGCTGTTAGAGACCTAGCTATTCTCAGTAAAAAATTGCAAAACCTATAATTTTCTTTATTGAAATAAATGTATATATTTTTTTAAAAGTTTACATAGATATTTATCTAATTAAGGTTGAGGAGAGAAAATGCAAAGATATATTATACACACAAACACAAAATAACAATGTTCATTCATGTTTAAACATAGGTATGTAGGTCCTATCATTTCAGAGGCGTTCAGATATGGTTTTCTGCTGGCAGAAAGGAACTTAGAAATCAGCACATTGTCCTTAAATGGGAAAAGAGAATAAAGCTAGAAAAATGCTCTAACTAGTACAAAGTAACGGTCTTGTACATACGTATTTAAAATATTAGCGAAAGAATATTCTACATTTGCATGCATAACACAAAGGCCTGCTATGCTCTTACAACCTTTGAATAGAGCAGTTTGAGGAAGATTTCTTCCCTTCAGAAAATTCTGGATTAAAGCCAATGCCTGATCCAAAATCAAATTTAAAAAAAAGAGAGAGAGAGTTAAGGATAGTTAAGCTCAGTACTTTTCCTGTTTGGTAAGAAGTACAGCTGCCTTGCATCTCTCATCCTGCCTCCCTTCAGTTACAGCTGTCATTTTTTCCATAGCCAGCTGTAGCATCATCCGCTGCAGTTTGTGAGTGTTCCTCTGTTCAGCAGCCTCTGATTCTCTCTTCAGCTCCAGTTCCAGGTGCTGCAGCATTTCGGCCCTTGTTTTCTTCACAGTATTCTTGAGCGAAAATAAATGCACCAATAAATACATCAGAAGAACAAACAATCAGAACTAGAAAGAGTTACTATTTCTTCCCTCTGCTTCAAATAAGAGTCCAGAAAGAGGCAGGTTGAGGCTTTGAATTCTCTCCTAAGCTTCCCTGTGTGTGAAAACCTAGCATGTTGTGAGGAAAAATTAGAAGATTTAGATCAATACAATTTCCTGACTCTTCATGTGTAGGGAGAAAGCAGATATGCGACACCGATTAAGATCTAGGAAAGATAGTATCTTATGTAATTTCTACATGCTGATATAGATCTGTTACCTGTTTTTACTTTCACGAATTAAACAGTTCTGTATAGGTAGTCCCCGACTTACGACCACAGTTGAACAATTTCCGTTGCTGAATGAAACATTTGTTAGGTGAGTTTTGCCCCATTTGATTACTTTTCTTGCAACGTTGTTAAGCGAATCGCTGCAGTTGGTAATTTAGTAACATGCTTGATGAGTGAATCTGGCTTCCCCATTAACTTTGCTTGTCAGAAGGTCGCAAAAGGTGATCACATGATCCTGGGACACTGAAACAGTCATAAGTATGAGTCAGTTGCCACAGGTCTGAATTTTGATCGCATGACCATGGGGATGTTGCAATAGGCATACGTTTGAAAAACGGACATGTCATTTTTTTCTGTGCAGATGTAACTTTGAACAGTCACTAAACAAACTGTTGTAAGTCAAGGATTACCCATAATGTCAATTGGGCCATTGTCTTAACTGCCCATCAGAAATTTAACTTCATAAATGACAGTAGCAGATAAGATTTAGCTATGTGTCTAAACTGGCCTTTGGCAAATTGGTCCATACATTTATTGCTCCTTAGATATATTAGCTCATCATCTAGTCTTTTATATATATATCTTTATTTTTCAAAGTATTTTACATTCTGTCATAACTCCTGTACAACCTCTCTGCTGTGAGTCCACAGTGGGTTCAGCTAGATTTTGCCAGAAAACTTCAGCAAGCAAATGTGGGTGATAGTATAATACTACAGGCATAGTTACTAAACATTACTCCAATCCAGAAGCCCTATTAGAAGACATTTCTCTGTAACCACACCCAAATGTATGGATAAATTATTTATCTAGTGATGAAATAATGAAACCTTCTAAACAACAACAGGGGAAATCTTTTGGTTCTATTTCTTTTCCTAATGCTACTTTAGTGTGACTGTGCAATCTTCATTTTATATGAACTGATTTCCCTTTTTTCAAAGGGGTAGCTGTACTTGTAAAGTTGACTCATACTTTAATGAGAGGATCTTCTGCCAAAATTAGCTCCTGGAGAATTTCACTTTTCCCACTAAAAATCCTCCCTCACCACACACATCCAAACTGGCTGCGTGTCTAGGAAAAATAATATTTTCCCCTTAATGCAAGGGGAACTCACAGCCCTCAGGTAACCCACAAACAACACCCAAACAAAACTAGATACACTTGGAATACTGCATCCAGTTTTGGTCGTCATGATGTAAAAAAGACGTTGAGACTCTAGAAAGAGTGCAGAGAAGAGCAACAAAGATTATTAGAGGACTGGAGGCTAAAACATATGAAGAATGGTTGCTAGAATTGGGTGTACCTGGTTTAATGAAAAGAAGGATTAGGGTGACATGATAGCAGTGTTCCAATATCTCAGGGGCTGCCACAAAGAAGAGGGAAGCTCAACCTATTTTCCAAAGCATGGGAGCAAGACAAGAAGCAATGGATGGAAATTAATCAAGGAGAGAAGCAACTTAGAACTACGGAGAAATTTCGTGACAGTTAGAACAATTAATCAGTGGGACAACTTGCCTCCAGAAGTTATAAATGCTCCAACACTGTTTTAAGTTTTAAGAAGAGATTGGATAACCATTTGTCTGAAATGGGATAGGGTTTCCTGCCTAAACAGGGGGTTGGAGTAAAAGACTTCCAAGATCCCTTCCAACTCTGTTATTTTATTCTATTCTAACATCAATAGACCAGTGGTGGGATTCAAACATTTTTACTACCGGTTCTGTGGGGGTGGCTTTGTGGGCATGGTGTGGTGTGGCTTGGCTTGGTGGGAATGACTTGGTGGGCGTGGCAGGAGAAGGATACTGCAAAATCTCCATTTACTCCTGATCAGCTGAGACTTGGGAGGCAGAGAATAGATGGGGATGGGGCCAGTCAGAGGTGGTATTTACTGGTTCTCCAAACTACTCAAAATATCCACTACTGGTTCTCCAAACTACTCAAAATGTCTGCTACTGGTTCTCCAGAACTGGTCAGAACCTGCTGAATCCCACCTCTGGATCACATGGAAAAACAATTATGCAAACAATAATGACACATTATGTAAAGACCTTTCCCTTTTGAAGTCTATAATGCTGGGAAAGGTGGAAGGAAAGAGGAAAAGAAGATGACCAGTACTAAAGGTGGGAGGATTCGGTTACATTGTCAGTGGGTGCGCCATTGGAAGAGCTGAAAAAAACAGATTGGGACAGATCATCCTGGAGTCATTAGGCTTCTGGTCTAGATCTGAATTTTGCTGACTTTGAAGCTGACTTGTGTACTGTGGACAACATTAGAAATTGTTGCCACAAGAAGTATTAAATGCCTTTCTTTATGCAAAAGCCTCACAGTGTGATCATATGGATTGAGCCTGAGCCTGCTTTTGTAATCTTCTTTAGCTCTATAAATGGAGCAGCTAGAACAGGATTTTCTTCATGTGAGGATTTTTTTTAGAGAAGTTTTGATTGTGTTTCCCAAGTCCAAATTATGTTCTATTGTTCCTTGAAAAGTAGAAGGATGGGCAGCACACCTCAGACGGCATCACTGAAGTATAAACTCTATGCAAAGGTATCAAAATTCTTCTAGGAGGCAAGGGAATATTATAGCAGCTGAAATATCCTGAAATCTTCTTAAATGGATTCAGTTATAGGATTATTCCATCCGTCTTCATTGCAATGAATGAGATGACCCCATCACAAGGCAAACACTTATGCTGTAGCTGGCTTCTGATTCAATAAGAAAACAGCCCTTACTATATTTAGCGCCACCAGTTTACAATGTGTGTATGTTAAAATATTTCTTCTTGAGTAGAGTAGACAAAGTATTTTGAAATGTTGGTATATATTTCAATCTGATTTTTCTGGCCACGTTTCCAATGAAGTATGAGTGCATGTGCAGTAGAAAAAAAATGAAAATGTCTTTCTGCAGTCAAATAGCAGCCAACTATCCTAAACTTTCAACAGTCCCAGACTGATCTATTGTCCCATGAGTGAGTGGACACTTCCTTTCCCTCCCCTCCCACCTCCCTTCCCCCTA
>JANHFT010005890.1:18627-29479 GCA_032467955.1 Pseudoxenodon macrops | reverse complement strand
GTTCTGATTATCCTCTGAAGTCTGTGTCTGTCTTGTTGGGTTGCAGAACCAAACCAGACAGTTATGGAGGTGCAGATTTTCCAATTAGTGTGTACATTGGGTTGGTTACTTTTGTTAAATACTGTTTTCATGTTTCAGCTGTAAACATGAAAATATAGGTGTATTTATTTGGGTTATGTATTGGCTGAACTCCAGATTCCCAGATCAAGCAGGATGATCAAAAAGGGTTGTCAATTTCTTTGATTAGATTAGAACAATCAAATCTTGTTTGACTGTTGCCTTATAGATCTTGGCCTGTCTGAATCTCAGTCTGTTGACTCAGAGCTCATGTACTACAGAAGGTGTACATAGCAGCAAGGAGAGAAAACATGTACTTTATATCAAACACTATGCTTAGGAGATTGGTGTTGTTTTTTTACAAAATGCCCGAAGGCCTTTAGTTAAACTAATATAAGCTAGATATAGAGTGTCTCTGTTTCTGTCTCCAACTCCCTATTTTTCTCCTCCTTTCTCCTTCTCCGTCTCCTTCTCTTCTCCTTTCTCCCTCTCCTTCGCCCTACTTTACAGTCCTCTTACTGTATCTATTCTCTAACTTACATTCATTTTCTTAATAGGATTCCCTGTTACTGATGTGTTTACTCTTTTGGGGTTCTTTCTAACAATATAAAGTCCTCCTTTTCTTGTTTCATGATTAGGGTATTGTGACAGAAGACAGAGGGAAAATTGGATCTGGTGATCAAAAGCTCTAACTTCAGATTGGTGACCCTTGTAATCTGACTAGCTTTGGTTGCAGTAATTACAGTGTCTTCACAGATAAAGAAGTTTTGAGAATGACGTTTATATGAGTAACTTTTTAAAAACTATCTCTAATCTCTTGCTATGTGATGGCATTTTTTTTGAATTCCATTAGATAATTAATCTACCTAATTTTTTGATTGCATTTATGGAAAAGTCCAGCAATTTCCTCTCTCCTTAGATATTCAGTGAAGGGGATAATATTTTTTTGCAGTAAAAGGCTGCAAAATGAACAGTCTTGGTAAAAAAACATTTGGAATACTGCATCCAGTTTGGATCACCACAATATAGAAAAGATGTCAAGACTCTGGAAAGAGTGCAGAGAAGAGCAACAAGGATGATTAGTGGGCTGGAGGCTGGCTACAGGAATTGGGTATGTCTAGTCTGGTGAAAAGAAGAACTAGGGGATACATGATAGCAGAGTTCCAATATTTGAGGGGCTGCCACAAAGAGGAGGGGGATCAAATTATTTTCCAAAGCACCTGAAGGAAGGACAAGAAACAATGGATGGACACTAATCAAGGAGAGAAGCAACCTAGAACTCAGGAGAAATTTCCTGACAGAACAATCAACTAGTGGAACAGCTTGCCTCCAGATGTTGTGGGTGCTTTAAGAAGAGATTTGACAGCCACTTGTCTGAAATGGTATAGGGGCTCTTGCTTGAGCAGGGGGTTGGACTAGAAGACCTCCAAAGTCCCTTCCAACTCTATTATTTCATGTCTATGTCCATCTTCATTTTCCTGTCTGGTTTCATATTCTTTGGGCTATTCTTGCAGGAAATGTCACCACTCTCTAGTTCAAAACAATAAAGTTACAGACACTTTGAAAAATATATGTCCCAGCTTTTAAAGAAATGTTGCTTGAAAACTGCTGACTTGATTAGCATGTTTCGTCCTACTCTGCTTAAAAGCAGAACAGCTTTTAAACAGTGTTCTTGCCTTAATAGACTACAGAAGAACAGAGCATGAAGGTGAATCAGAGCATCAAGTCGAATCCGAAAGCTACTGAAGTGACTGTTTTCAAATGTTCCTTCTGCATTCCTTAATGTACAGATTTTCACCTAAATGTGCAACAGTGCAACTGACAATGATATGAATATGTTGGACAGAAAAAATGCTTTTATAAGTTATTCTTTTTGAAAGGAAATACTCAATTCCCTCTTTGCATGTAGATTACACTCAGTGGCTTTCCCTCCATTGCTTGTACAGGTAGTCCTCAACTTATGACCGCAACTGAGTCCAAAAATATCTGTTCTTAAGGAAGTCAGTTGTTATGTGAGTTTTGCTTCATTTTATGACCTTACTTCAGTGGTGGGTTGCTGCCAGTTCAGACTGGTTCGCTAGAACCAGTAGTGGAAATTTGCCCCTGCTTGCCGAATTGGCAGCGACAGTCGGCTAGCCACACCCCCGAACCAGTCCTCCGGCCTGAAATCAGCATTCTGGGATGAAAATTCCTTGAATTGAACCTTCTGCGCATGTGCAAAGACTGGAAGCGATGGGGGTGCACGTGTGAGCGTAGGGAGCGCATGCGCGCAAAACATGCACTTCCAGCATGACCCAAACCAGTAGGGAAAGTAAGAGAAACCCACCCCTGCCTTACTTGCCGTAGTTGTTAACTGAATTACTGAGGTTGTTAAGTTAGTAACCCGATCGTTAAGTGAATCTGGCTTCCTCATTGACTTTGCTTGTCAGAAGGTCATAAAAGAGGATCCTGGGACACTACAACTGTCATAAATACATGCCAGTTTCCAAGCATCTGAATGGTTAGAATGCAATATTGCAGACTAATTCTGTCCACAACCTAGAGTTTGATCCTGACTGGCTCAAGGTTGACTCCGCCTGCCATCCTTCCGTGATCACTAAAATGAGGACCCAGATTGCTGGGGGCAATATGCTGACATTTGTAAACCACAGAGAGAGTGCTGCAAAGCACTGTGAAGCGGTATATAGGTCTAAGTGCTATTACTACTACAGGAATGCTGCAATAGTCATAAGTACAAAAAAATCGATGTAAGTCACTTTTTCAGTGTCCTTGTAACTTCGAAGGTTAACTGAACGAATGGTTGTAAGTTGAAAATGACCTATACCGTTTGTCCTAAAGTTTTTTTTCCCCTCCAATAAGTCCTTCCTTCAAGGTAAACTGTATGTTTCTGTGCAATCTGGCACACACCCTCATTTCACTAATGGTTATGTACTGATTTACGCAGTTTTATCATTTCACATTTTCTGAGGTCATAGATGCATGAATTATCTTGACAGCGTTGGACATTGCTTCACACCAAGCAGCAATCAATCATTCTTCTTTTGATAATGTGACCTTTTCCTATGGACTTAAACATAGGAAAAAGCTCTGAATAAGCAACAACAAAAGCCCACTATAATAGACTACATGGCACAGTTTCATTTTTAATAGACTTATATTTTGCGTGACACTAGGAATAATATATCGCTTTTTCCCCCATTATATGTGAAGGATAGTTTTGAGTACAGCGTCCCACGATCTTTGTTTCTTCAAAGGCAGCTATTCTCAAGGACATTATTTGCATTTTAAAGAGATATATGACCACTCAAGGCTACACTGTACTGTACATTTTTCTCTTTCTGCTTCAAAATGGGCCTATGTGTTTGAAGTGCTGCTGTGGGATCTACTACTACTACTACTACTACTACTACTACTACTACTACTACTACTACTACTACTACGATGTTGTAGCTCAGTGGTTAGAATGCACTATTGCAGGCTAATTCAGGAGTTCGATCCTGACCTCCTCAAGGTTGACTCAGCTGTCCATCCTTCTGAGGTCGGTCGGTAAAATAAGAACCCAGATGGTTGAAGGCAATATATTGACTCTGTAAACTGCCCAGAATGTACTGTAAAGCACTATGGGGTGATATAAAAGCCTAAGTACTGTTGCTATTTATACGGCGGATTAAGAAATACCAGAGGACAAAACGTGATTCAAGATTTGAACTTGAAACAGAACTCTGGATCATGAACATGTATAGCAGTTTCCTATGATTGCACTCAGGTGTCTTGTCCCAATAATTTACTGAAGTAAGAATCTATTTATTTATTTACAGGGGGCTTGTGGGCCATTCTAATCAGAAGCAAGGGAGACAAAATTGTCCTTTCATTAGTAATGATTAAAAGACAATATGCAAATATAATCAGTAAAATAATCTCTGCAAGCCCTGGAAATAAACCCAATCAGCAAAACCCAATTAACAACTTCTCACCATTGGAGGGAAAAAGAAATCATTTAAGGCTTGCTTTAATGGACTTAATAGAAGTATTTAATGACAAAAAAGAAGGATATGTGCATTTCCAGGGAGATCCTATTCCAAAGGCACTGATAGAGAAGGCATATTTCTGAATGGATGAAAGGACCTGAAAGCCCATTCTTTTATTTTATTTTATCAGGTGGGCAGGTGTTAAGGGATTCTACAGATATCTAGGTCCTCAACCATGAAGGGCTTTAAAAGTGACAATTAGCACTTTAAATCACACCTGGAAAAATGAATCCAGTAACCGTAGACTTAGGCACTCTTTACTAATGCTCTTGAATCATGGAAAGAGATAAAACTTCTACCTACATTTTTGATTAAGTACAGCTTATTATTGAGAGCGAATTTGGGGTAGTTGTTATGGCACCAGGCGACAAATCAGGAGACTAGTGAGTTCTAGTCCTCTCTTAGCCATAAACACAGCTGGGTGACTTTAGACCAGTCAGTCTCTTTCAGCCCTAGGAAAGAGGCAATGGCAATTCATTTCTTATCTTCTCATATTGTCAAGAAAACTGAGGTTACTTATATATGTAGTCAATGGGAGCCAAGGTTGATTTGAAGAAAAAAAAAGTATACTTTTGATATTATAGTATCAAAAAGCTAAACTGTGATTCATCTTAACTGTGGGATCTTGGTCTGAGATATGAGACTGACAGGTTTCAAATGAAGAGATTTAGATGTCTGGAAAAAATGATTAATCAACAATAGGGAAGTGAACCTGCATGAAGTATAAAACTTTCTTTCCAAATATATTCATGGTTATTATTATTAAAGAATTCAAGATCCTTTTCACTCATTTAGCATGAATGATGTTTTCTTGCAGTAGAAGTTGAAGAGTGGAGATATGAAAGTAAATGACCCATGGCATGATTAAACAAATGCCATTACGAAGCTGCAATAACCATTAGCAATCACAGATTTATATACGGCTGAAGGAGGCCGCACTGATTTAAAAAATGTAACACATAATATACACTTACTGTACACTTTAGATTTCCAAAGGTACTAGCATATGTTTCCTTCAAAATTCAGTAAAGCATCTTTTCAATATGGTGTGGCAGCTATTAAATATGGATGAGAAAAATCTTGTAATCACTAAGAAAATAAATTGAATCGAGAAGTGGTCTTGATTTTGAAGCCAGACTACCTGATTCACATCTCTTCTGCAACTAATATGCAGATTGGAACACCCTTAAGTTTCAGACTGTGCTCTTTCCCAAATCAGGTGATGCAGTTCAATGACTGCATTCAAATTTGCAAGCATCAAAAATGTGTTAAATGTAAAATTCATTATTGGACAGTGAATACACCTGAATATAAAAGATGAGGTATAGATTAATTTGTCCGGTGATTGATTTGTCCATTTCTACTGACTTTATTTGCATGTTGCTGATGAACATTTCAAAATCCTTTGTTGGATGGCGGAAATGGGTAGAATAGTCAAACGTAATACTTTCCTGTTTTCCTTGATAGTCACATGTTAAAAAAAAAAAGGCAGCTCATTCTTCCTTCCACACCCTCAAAGTAGGGAAGGAGATACTAAACATTTAAAAAGGAGCATTTGGGAAACTTAAATTGAGCCCACCATATTACCGTACCTATCAGGTTCATCTGGCATCTTATTGGCTGTAAGCAATACTAAGAGCGTCTTCGTCTACTGGTTCATTGGTTTAGCAATTGGACTGTCAGATGTTTTTTTTAATAAAGTTAGGTATATTAATCTGAAGAGAAGGACAAGGAGAAAAGATGCACATGAAGACCAGCTGATCAAATAAGCTTTCATGGATTTCTGTGTGTTTACACCAAATGCTTGGAAGAAAATCCCAAGAAAATCTTTCATGTGTTAGTAGTTATTTGTGGGTGGAATGGAGAAAGAGAAATGGGAATGGTAGGAAGAAATATAATTGCTTTGTATAGTGAAGGCAGGAATATTCAAGCAGTCTTCCTTGCTGAAGATTTTACTTTTAACAGCTTTGTTATAAAAAGCTTCTTCAGAAAGACCTGTGTTGATTTACTGGCCTGTAAATAAATTATCTAATGAGTTTTATTGCCCTGAGGAAGGAATATGCTTACACAAATAATTGCTTTGGCAAGAGGGAAGAGAGAGGGAGATGGTAAAAGCAGGAAAACTACAATGTGATAAGAAGCTCTGATCTTTGTTCGGTTCAGTAAAAAAGGCCTAGCTTTTCAAATGAATTTCTACTCTCCTGCATTGAAATCAGTCTTACTTTTTTCCCCTCTAGGCGAAAATTAATATGTCTGTGGTAATAGAAATGACCCTTACCGTTTTGAAATTATTACCTGATTTCTGATTTCCATTTATTCTTTTCCTTGGATACAGCTTTGATTGTTCTATGTTTTATGAGACATTGCAGCTGGGGAAAGCATATATAAAATTGGAGGATGGGTAACCATGTACAATGTTGTGGAAGATATTTATCCACTATACACAAGAGATTTCCTTAGGATATCTCTTCCTTTGCCTATCTCCTTGTTGTAGGCTCTTTCCCTTTTATTTACTTATTATTGCCGGTATTACCGGTATGTGATTTTATGGTTATTCGTTGTCAGCGTTGACTGCAAGATGGATGGTCACATAAATGTGTATAATAAAATAAATAAATAAATCCGCCCATTCAGTAAGCTCGGAGGAAGAATATGTTATCTCGCCTTCCTCCCACCAAATATATTTGATAATTTGATACACTTTGATTTTAACAGTCCAAAAAAATCTTTCCTACTGTTGTCTTCTCGTGCCTACTGAGACTTTCTCCAAACAGTCTTTAATATTTATTGGGGGGACAGTAAGATAGATGCTGCAGAAGTCTCCATTCCCTTTTATGCAATCGGAATAGAAAGTTCACACAGAGAATAGTCTTGCTATGAGCAGGTTTCTTACCGAGTATTAAAGACGCACCAAGAAAACAATAAGAACTCGTTCTTCTGCTGAAAATTATGCAGTAGGTATTGTGCTAATGAGCATTTAGGCCCAGGACCAAATGTTACAGTATCTCATAAATGTCTAGGTAAAGAAAAATATTGTTATTGCTTTCTAAAACTGGGTAATATATGGGCCTACAATGTTTCCCCCTAGGAGAAATTTATAATCAAGAAACTGCCATTAAGGAGGCACCATTCTGAACCTACTTAATGCCATTACCAAACTACGATTTCCACAGATGGTACCAAATGGAACCTCTGCTGGTCGCTTTCCATCTAGGTTGGGAGTCACTAAGTATCTCGCAAACATCTAGGGTAATGTTTTATGGATCGATGGTCATGTAGTTATCTTTCTGGCCAAGTAATAATAATTTATAACATGTGGCTCCATAGCAGTGTTTACGGGGAATGTAAAAAAAAAAGAAAAAGAAAATCAAGATGGTGATTATGGAAACACAATTGAAGTCCAACCTATTTTGCAGATTTGCCAGTGTTGCATGAATAATGGGACGGGGCTCTGACATTAAAAAACAACAACCCTTTTTCATTCTGGCTCCATCTCAGGAGCGCTTCTGTGACTCTTTCCTTATTTTATTTCGTTATTTAATATTTCCTGAATCAGAAAATTGCTACAACATAAATGACAAAACATTGCAAAGGATAGCTAATAAAATCAGCGTATGCCCTGCAAGGGTAGCAAATCTAAGTTTTAGAATTGCAATCGTTCCTTCCTTAGAAGTAAGGCGGTCGATAAAATATGCAACAAAATGATTGCTTAAACTACAGGTAGTCCTCGACTTACAACAGTTCATTTAGTGACTGTTCAAAGTTACAACGGCATTGAAAAAAGTGACTTACAACCATTTTTCACACCATTGCAGCATCCCCATGGTCACAAGATCAAAATTCAGATGGTTGGCAATGGACTCATATTTATGACGGTTGCAGTGTCCTGGGATGAAGTGATCACCTTTTGCAACCGTCTGACAAGCTCAGTTGTGGTAGTAAGTCCAGGACTACCTGTAATATTGTCTAGTTCATGGGTGTCAAAGTCGACGCATCATGTTGCTGTCACGTGACTTTTTCCAATGTTTTTCCCATTTGCAGAGCTGGGGTGGGTATGGCCTGTGCATGATGCGTCTAGCTCACGGGCCACCAGTTTGACACCCTGGTCTAGTTGAACCAAATATTGGTGTCTCCTGGTATTTGCAGTCACACTGATTTTCTACCTCTTGTAGGTATCAACTACAGATTCTCTAACTGCAGCTCATACTTGGACTATGTGTTCCCTCAGAAACCATTAGACGATGAAAGGTTATTCAGTCAGCAGCCTTCTAATTTCTGAAGAAGATCAAAATAAATGTTATCAAGCTAAACCCAGCCTATTGAAAACAAAGAGCACAATCACTGCTTGACAAAATTGAAAGGAGGTCAGAGTGTGATGAAGATAAATTCTTTTTGTAAGGTGATAAGACAGGAAAGCAGGGAGATGGCTACTGATTAAATTGCAAGCGAAAGCCGGCTTTAATTTTACTCTTGAGTCTAGAAGATTCTTTTAATCACAGTGGTGGTGGAGTGATTCCAAGGAATACAGGCCTGCAGAATTGCATTTTTTTCTCCTAGAGCAGTGATGGCAAACCTTTTTGGCACCGAGTGCCCAAACCGGAATGTGTGTGCATGCCGGAGCCCCGGAAACTCGAAGACCAGCTGGTGTGCATGCGCTTGCCAGAAACCAGAAGAACAGCTGGCAACAGCATGCGTGTCCACAGAGGGCTATGTGTGCCACCTTTGGCCCGCGTGCCATAGATTCGCCATCATGGCCCTGGAGGATGACTCTATACTTTTATTTTTATTTTTAGAATTAAGCAACTCCGAATGCATGGGCTCATATTTTTATTGGAAGGCTGCATTTCTATGGGTGACTTATGATTTTGAAGAGGGGGACATGCCTCAGCAGTTTCTGAACAAGTAGCTGATGCTTTTTCCAGCAAAACAGCAGAACTCCAGGAGAGAGGAACCTGCACTCGGAGACTGAATTTTCCTCTCTGTGAACCTTAATATGCAGAGCACGACAACCAACTGTCATGCCATCAGCATTTTAGTTTAACAAAATAGATCACTAGCTGTGAGTCAGCACAAGACAACGTGTTCTGCATATGATGTGCGACTTTTGTGCAGGCTGGTAATCTGGCAATGGCGGATAAAATTTCCCACCATATCAATATTTCCAAAGACACATCGGAACTTTTTCAGGCTTTGATTCTGCAACGTTTGTATATGTTGGTGATGATCGCTTGACAGTTTTGATATGTGTCAGGAGGAAATTAGAATTTTGGGATATAAATGGGCGGGAAAAAGAACCCATGATTCAGGATTTTTTTAAAGCACTGAGCTTCTTTTGAGTTAATGAATTGTTGCATAAGAATAATTGAACTGTATAATAATTGAGTAATTGAACTCTAGACATCCATCTAGAGTGTCAGTGGTCATCCATTATGACCAACAACTTTACTTTCTTGAAACCTCAGCCTTATAGTCTCTCTTGGTTTAGTTCATCTATCTACATACATCTGTGATAGTTATGTATTTATTTATTTATTGGTATCCTGCCTTTATTATTATTTTTACAGATAACTCAAAGTGATGAACATATCCAACATACCTGCCTCCTCATATTTTTCCAACAACAACCCTGTGAGGTGGGATGGGTTGGACTGAGAATAAATGACTGGCCCAAGGTCACCCAGCTGACTTTCATGGCTAAGGAACAACTTGAACTCACGATCTCCCACTTTCTAGAGCAGGGGTGTGAAGCTCACGTTGTCACAGCAGTGTCATGGGACTTTTTTCCCCTTCGCTAAACCGGGTATGGACATGGCCAGCGCATGACGCATCCAGCCCATGGCCCAGGAGTTTGACAGCCCTGTTCTAGAGGGATATATAGTATGTGTAATGTTTGTGTGTATGACAGAAAAGGAAAAAATGAGCGAGGTTAGTCTCAACTTAGTTGCTTAGCAACCATTCAATGTTAAGACAGATCCACTCAAAAAGATACTTATGACTTGGATTTGAAGTTTTAATGCCCCCTGGCTAATTAACACCCCCTGGCTTTAATTACCAGATAATTAAAAAGCACTTACACAACCCTGAGCCACCTCATGACAAGGTTAGAATAAGATCCTACTATGCCAGATATATGGATTTCATATCATGTGATCACATTTTGGGCCCTCAGTATCCCCTACTGCTCATGTGAGAGCAATTTATAGCCATTTTCAACACCCCACAGTAATGTGACTCAGTGGTGGGTATCAATTTTTTTTACTACTGATTCTGTGGGTGTAGCTTGGTGGGCATGGCAGGGGAAGGTTACTGCAAAATCCCCATTTCCTCCCGATCAGCTGGGACTTAGGAGGCAGAGAATAGATGGGGGCGGGGCCAATCAGAGGTGGAATTTACCAGTTCTCCAAAATACTCAAATTTTCTGTTACCACTTCTCCAAACTACTCAAAATTTCTACTACCGGTTCTCCAGAACTGGTCAGAAGATGCTGCAACCCACCTCTGATGTGACTACATTTTAATACTTTTTGGCTAGTAACCGGTATTTACTTCTAATGTCCATTGTGAACTATGGGTTCCCTTAAGGACTGTTTTATGTCCATCATGTTCATTTAATGACCACCACAAAAAATGACATAAAATCAGTCACAATCGTGTGCTGACCTGCCTAAAAATCAGCCCCATTCACCTAGCACACGCATACATACCAACACACAACCCACCTATGCACACTGCACTGTGCATGCGCGCATCCCCCCCCATTGGGGCGTT